>CANUEY010093539.1:0-11660 GCA_948099555.1 Croton setiger
TTACATCTCTAATAACTGTAAATTTTATTGTAGGTAGTGAATATATTACTTGCAACTTATTTCTTTTTGAGTTATGTAAAGTGAAAAGGCTTTTGGATAAAACTTGTTTGGACACTGATGAATTTATCAAATTGATGGGAGATATGATGAAATTTAAATTTGATAAATATTTGGGTGATTACAACCTTTTAATTTCCATTGTTGTTGTTCTTGACCCAAGAAAGAAGATGATGGCTATTAATTGGACTTTTCCTAAAATTTATTCTTCTGCCGATTGTGTTGAGAATATTGCAATTGTTAAAGAGACATTGCGTATATTGTACGAGATTTATGTTGAAGATCATAAAGCTAGACACCAACAAGCTTTATCTGAAGGTTCTCGCTCAACTAGTCGAATTCATCCTCAAATTGGTCCATTAATGATGAACTACAAGAGTTTGATCAATTTGATTATTATCTTAGAGAAGTTGAACCATTGGTTCCATCAGAAAAATCAGAATTAGATATGTACTTGGAGGAAGGGTTACATACGTGCGCTTCGGAATCTTTTGATGTCTTACAATGGTGGGATTCTCACTATCTAAAGTTTAAGATTCTACCAAGGATGGCACGCGATATTCTTTCAATTCTGATCACAACTGTAGCTTCAAATCCACTTTTATTGCTGGAAATAGAGTTATTGATGAACATAGTGCATCTTTGGCAGCGGACACCGTGTAGGTATTGTTATGTGGCGGTGATTGGTTGAAAGCTTTCTATGGATTGAAGCGGAAGCATAGAGTAAGTTTAATGTTTAAAATTATAATTTTCACAATTCTTTTAATCTAATCTAATTAATTTGAATTGAGTAAATTTAATGTTTAAAATTATAATTTTCACTCTTCTAATCTAATTTAATTAATTTGAATTTAATTTTTTTGCAGATGCTTGAAGAAGATGAAATTAGTGTAGGTTAACTATTGGATTAATGTAAATTTTGTTTTGAACTTGTAATTTCAAATTTAATATGTTAAAATAGTTGGGTTTTAATGTTTAAAAACAATTTATTTGCAGCAATTTTTTGGTTAAACGAACTATAAATCGAATAGTTAAATCGAATACTGTAATCGAATAATAATTGAACTGTTCGCGAATATTTTTGAATAGTTGCTGAATCGAATTCGAACTTTTAATTAATGTTCGAGTCGAATGCGAATTTGAATTCAAACACCACGAATACCTAAGAATGCTTGTACAAACTAAGGAAGTAACCCCGTTTCCAACAGTCCAAATATTCAAATCTTTGTAATATTCTGAACCATTCATGAACATCTCGGCAAATAGAATTAAAACATTTATAGCTCCCACATAAATAAGGAGCTGTGCAGCAGCTACAAAATGAGAGTTTGATAAAATATAGAATAAATCGTTTACAGCCCTACTATTAAACAATTTAAAAGGGAAAAACAATGAAGACTTTGATCAACCCTACCCCTAGAAATATTAGATGTGTAACATTAAGTTGTTATACATTTAACTGAATGTTGATGAGGCTCAATCTTTGCTCGTATGCTTATCATTCTTCTAAGGTATTACTTCAACGAACTTATTTATTCGATCAAAGAATTAAAACGAGCAAAGCTGTTGGGGAAACATGAGAAAAAAAGTAAACAATGTTGAAAACAACGTTGCTGGAATGACGTTAGGGAAAAGATCTAAGAGATAATGATCTAAATGGTATGTGAGAAAAAACTCGACATTTGTGAAAAACACTTTTTGAAGGCAACGATCCATTTAAAGCTTTGATTTGATGGACACTTTTTATTGTGCTAGGGTAATTTGTAACCCAATAAGCTGAATTAGAGTTATTTATAACCCAAAAGAATGAATTGCTCTTACGATGACTTAAGAGACACCATTGAAATGGTTTACGTCTTGTGACAACGTGATTTGATTTGTGTTTGATGACAACTTGAAAAATGATACTAGATGACTCGCGTTTGTGACAATTTTGAGTAAAAGACTTAAGATGATTTATGTCTTATAATGGTTTAGGATGACTCAATTTGAAATAATCTTTTAGATGGCCTATTGAGAATGACTTTTAAGCTAAGATAAAAGGATTTGAAGACACTTTTATGACTCGTGGATTTTTGAGTTAACTCTCCTAAAATGATTTGAAAGCACTCTTCTTTTCCTTTTCTTTTTTGGCTCCAATTTTTTTCCTAGACTGCCTTTTCAATTTTTCAATCTATCGAGTTGTCCATTTTTACTAAGTTGTCCTTTAGAGTTTTCAACTTAGCAGGTTATTATTTCTTATTTCTTTTTTATTATTTTTTGATTAGCAAAGCAAAGTTTCCTTCGTGAATGAAAAAATGAAACTTTCCCTGAATTTAGACCGCACCCAATTAGGTTGTCTATGTATCAATTGATTCCCAAAATTTTGTAGTTCCATTTCAAAACTTCGAAATTGTTTTTACAAAAAGCAGCGATAAAATATTTGACGTGCGATGTCGAAACTGGTCGATCTTTTAAAAAAACATTTAGAGTCGTCTCTCGTTTTTGGGACACCAATTTTAATTTTTCAAAATATCTCAAAATGACTCAATTTTTATTTAAAAGGCAACGGTAAAAAACTTTTAGAGATCCAGGTAAAGGGGTAAGGTACGACAACTTAAGTTTCACTTAAATTGCCGTCTAGTGAAACCGACCTCTAAGGTTTATTTAATTTCTAAAACTTTAAGTTAAAATTTTATTTATTGAAGAAAAAGTCATTTCATGATTAAATCTAGCGATATTCCTAATTTGGTGATTTAGGTCATTTGTGACAGAAAATAAAATATTCATTCATTGCAGAAATAAAAATGCGGAAAGTAAACATCCACAATTATGTTAATTATTCTTTCTCCACTTAAAAAATAATAATTACATTTTAGTTCTAAAAGAATTACATTCTATTCGAATAAGTACCCAAATATTTATAAGTACCCAAATATTTATGAATTCCCAAATGCACTAGAAAATCAATTATGATAAAATATTTAAACTATCAAATAGCCCCTAAATTATTTAATATTCACAAAAGACACAAATCATGGAAAATTGCAAAATAGTCTCAAGGTCATGGAAAATTACTTTATGGCTCTCAATGTTCATAAAGTTTCAACAAAGCACCACAAACATGTAAGAATTTCAAAATCATCCTTAAAGAGCAAAATTACCATGAAAATTGTCATATTAGCTTCCAACCAATTCAAACTTAATTCAAATGACCATAATCCAAAATCTATATTTTTTATATGACCAAAAAGAGAGGGGGGCAAGACTTAAACTCTACTTCCAAAAGGTTAAGTGAAGATCCAACTAGCAAAAACCACATCAATATAATTTAGTATTTGAAATTTTAGAACAAAAATTGACAATTATTGCAAGGAAAGTTTCATCATAAGAGATTTTTAGAAATATCAAATTGAAAACAAAAAAAGAAATGGAAGCTAGCAATTTGTAGAAACCCAATACATAAACCCTTTAACAAGATGCAAAATCATTTGAGTCACTTATTACCGTCCAAACTTAGTTCAAAAAAAGCTATTCCAACTCTCAATTCTAAAAAATAAAATCTTTAACACTCAGAAACCCAAACTGCAAGCACCTATAGTCACGTTTATCAAACCAGGACAACCAAAACAGAAAATACAAAAAGCAGAATAGTGCAGAATAGAGGAACATGGGGAATCAAAGTTCTTTTATGTTGAAATCAAATTAATAGAAAATATAAGAATAGAAAAACAACATAAAAAATTAATTATTCAGACCCCAAAAACAGCAGACTAACCTATGAAAGCTTGAACAATAAACCCAAAATGTAAATAGAGCAAGGCCAGCATTAAGAGCATAACAAAAGAACCAACGACATTGACCAACCAAGAACATAGAAATAGAAGAGCAAGGAACACTGAGGTTGTTGACGCTCGATTTGTGTACCCCCAAAATTATCCGAGGAGAATAAAGAGTCCCAAATCCGGAATTGTCAAAATTCCTTTTCGGTTCGCTCTTTCCTCTTTTTCTAAAATATTTTCCTAATATTTTAATCCTGGTTGTGTTTTAAAGAATTCTCAAATTCCCTTCTAGTTGCAAAAATATATTTATGTTTGTTGATATATTTTATTTTTCAAATTGCAAAAATTGAAAAAGAAGAAAAAGAAATGAAAAAGAAATTAAAATGTGTTTATTTGTGATTTTAATCTTAAAAATCAATTTTAAAGATTAAAATGGCAAATGTTTATATTTTATTTGGGTTTTCGATTTTTAATTGAAATATGTATTATGTTTTTATTTTTAATTAATTGGAAAAATTAATTAGAAGGGATTAATTGAGAAAATTTGAGAAAAATTAAGGAAAAAGGGTTAAATTGAAGAGAATTGGAAGTTTGTAGGAAAATTGAAGAAGGAAGAAAGGAAGGAAGGACCCAATTGCAAACGGACAGAAAGTTCTGTGGGTCAAAGTCGAAATCTGAAAAATGAAGGGGTGGAAATCGAAGGCGCCAGAAAAAAAAAAACTTCAAAACACGCCGTTCCACTAAGAAACGGCATCGTTTTGTTTAAGTGAAAAACAAAAAAATAAATAAAACAAAAAGAAAAGAAAACAGATTGAACAAAATCGACGGAAAGGGAAGAAATCCTTCGAAGCCTTCGATAAAGAACCCTAACAGAGACCGTGAACGAAAGAAATAGAAGAAGAAGAAGACGGAGTGAAAACAGTGAATCAACGGAGGGGATAACAGCTTCTGAAGGAAGGCTCTCTCAACAGTTTCTGAGGGGAGTTAATTGTGATCGAGACAGAAGTGGGCTCGAGGAGGACTGACGAAGAAGTCGTCGTGTGACGTCGAGGAGGCTGCTGCAGAGAGGGACGTGGCTGTCTGAAGGCCACGGACGCTCTCCTTGAAAAGGAGAATTCAACAGAAGGTGGAGAGGTTTTCAAAAGGGAGAAAAATCAGAGAGAAAAAGCTCTCGGGAAATCTGTAAGCTTCCTGTTTAGATTGAGAGTTTCTGTTCTTTAATTTCTACTTGTTTCTCGTTTGTAATCTGGGGAGTGATTAGAAACTAGGGTTTTCGTTTGTAAATTGGGGAAATTGGGAATTAGGGTTCCTGTACTCTAAATTGGGGCTTCGAAAATCAAAATTAGAATTAGGGATTTGTTACGATTATTGTAAAGAACACAGAAGCTGTAAAGAACATCAATATGTAAAGATTGTTGGAATTGCAATAAGGAATTGAAAAGCTTTCTGAGGTATTTCGTTTTCCTTTTTGCTTTAATTCTCTTTCTGTTCAAAATGTTATTTGTTGTCTGGGAACCAGATTGAAAGTATGTTTCTGTCCGTTTCTGTGTTGATGATTGTAGCCTAACATGTTGAGAATATGAATTGTTGAGCTACTGAGGTTTCTGTTCAGTGTTATTGGCTATGTTCTTCTGGTTTCATTGTCTTTGATTTGTTGGTAATATACATTCCATACTACTGTGGCCTCATCTTCCATTTACCAATTTGTTTTCTTGTGCTGTGGTCTTATCATCTTGTTGGGGTTGGTCTGTTTATGATGCCAAGCTGTAGGAGCCTTCCATGCAGGGAGAAACTGCCATGAGTCATGGTTGAGTATTTTGTGTTGAGCTGAGCTTCTGTTTTTGTTAAGATTTGTGGGGAGGGTAAATGTTTAGGTTGTTCTGCTTACTGTCATAATTAGAGTCCATGCCATGAGTTCATAGTGGCCCATCCTAGTTGTCTAAGCTACTGCCTGAATTGTATGGATCTTTCTTCCAAGTCTCTGCCTTATATCCAGCATCCATCCATGCCCATTATTGCTGCACATGAGCATTTAGGTCATTTGCCAAATTATGTTGATAACTTAACATGTTCATGTAGAGTAAACATTGTGGCTTTGGGTTGATTTCATGACATGATGATCCAGTCTGCCCTCATCAATATTCCTAGGCTGTATGTGATTTGCATCTGTCCATGTTCAAAGGTTGCTTTGCTTGGGATTGTATCATTACTGTCTTATTTTCCCAGAAGAGCATATCTATTAGATGGTTTCTGTGTCTGATGTGAATACTGCATGATGAGCTTGTGAATGAACTTCTGTGTTGCCACACTACATTAAATCTGTTCTGTATGTTGTGAAGTTTGTCTTAGCTGAATGATTATCTCCAGTAGGTTAACGGAGCAGGCTTAATTTGGTATGGGAATTGTTGGCCTAACTTCTGTCTGCAGGAGTTGTATAACTCTCAGGCTCATTCATGCTGCCTCCCTTCTATTTAAAATGTATGTTTGTGCTTTTGCTTTCTATTGCCCGTAAGGGTAATCGTTTGTGGGTATTCAGGTTGTTGTTAGAACTGTAGGCAGGTCTAAAGACCCTGCAATGCTGCTGTTCTGTTGGGGCTAGATGTTGTCTGCTAGATCCTGTTAGGTTTGTATTGTTGCCATGTTGCTAGGTTTCACTGCCTTAGTCCATGTTGTTTCTAATGTGTTTCCCCTAGTCATCAAAACTGCTCCTATGCATTGCTCTCCTCTGCATGAAACTGTTTCTGTTTGGTTATCTATGGACAAAACCTGTTATTGAAGGTAGTCACCACTACACATTGTGCACAGAATGGGTTAGCTATCTATATCCACACACTGAATTAGGCCAAAAGAGCCAATTGATTGCATACTTTCTGCTTGGTAATCAGTTCACATTGCATCCTATGATCCCTGACATTTTTTCAGAAATGAGTCTATGCATGAACAGCCTGCTCACTGCATGTACCAAACTGTTGTTTTCTTTTTGTGTTTGTTTGTAGCAATCCAGTATGATTCAGTTGTTTGTGATTTGTTTGCGGTTCTGAACTGGTTGTTGAGGGCCATCTGTTTAGAGTCAATTCTCATGGTATGTTACTAAATGGATCAATTCTGAAGGGAAATAAAATGCCGGGGCAGACTGGTAATTTGCCCATATTTGGAGAACCAAAATGAATATTTTACATGTTGTTGTTTGTGTTGAACGGTTATGTATGCTTTATCAATTATTTGATCATGTGGCATGAATTTAGGGCAGATTTGGTAAAATTTGCATATGGGGGCAATTTGGTAATTTTCCAAGTTTTAGGGGCCAAAACGGTAATTTCCCCTTCTGAACCAAAATGATAATTTGGCATGTTTTGTATGTTTAAAACTGTTTTGTTGTCGTTTTTGCAATAAAAATAACTTTTTGGGGCTGTTTCGTAATTTTACAAAACCCGAGGACTTAATTGCAATTTTTCATACTTTGCCTTAAATTGCTAATTTTGGGCGCTGGGTTTAAATTCGGAAATAATTCAGGTATAATGTAAATTTAGGACTCGTTTGTAATTATTTTCTCCAGAAATCGGAGAAAGAATAATTTAGACTTAAGGGCTGTTTTAATTTCTGCAATTTAAATTTCCGCAATTTATTGCTTTCCGTATTGTGTTTGTACAAACGATTTTTATCATCGAATTAGGAACATCGGTAGTTGCTTTTTCAAAATAAAATCAGTCTTAACTTTAATTTCGGAAAATCAAATTTGGTTTCAGAGGCCGGTTAATCCGGGCGTTAGTCAAAATGAAATTTCGGCTAACGTACCTTACCTGCTTACCTGGAATTTTTTTTGTTCGGACTTTTTGCCTTATCCAAAAATTAAAACGGAGTCAATCTTTTTGGTATTTCTTAAAAACCGGTTCCCGAAATGGGTGGCGACTCAAAACAATTTTTAAGACCGACTAGTTCGGCATTGCAACCAAAAACGGCTTTTATCGCCTTCACCTGTTTTTCAGAAAACGAAAACGAAACGAACTTTTGCAAATACCTTTGTTCAAAAAGGGCCGACTGTTGGCGGAAAAATCGGGCCGTCGACAGTTTGGCGACTCTGCTGGGGATTCTACAGTCAATCTCTGATTTTCTCACTGAATTTTTGACTGTAAAAACGGGTAAACTCTTTTTTAAAATAAAACCCAAATTGGTTTTCTGCCTTCAAAGTTAAGACTTTTTTGCAAAAAATAAATCGCTTGGTGATTTTAGTCGTTTGTTGTCTGTTTTACTGCTTTCCCTATAAACTGTTTAGGATTTGCATTGCATACTTCATCATCTTCTATCTCCATTCTACCCTTATCACCCTTCGGTAAGGTTATCAGTGCGACTGGCTGCTGCTTTCCCGAAAATTTTCGGATACACTAGTCGGGGTACTGGTAATCCTTATCAACCGTAAGTCTCGTACCGAAATGGTATATAAAAGGTTAAGGCCTCCAAAGCCGAAACCTCGCTTACGGAACCCGAAACTTGTCAAACCTGACTTAACCCACATATAGTCGACCATAGCTACTTCCGTTCAGGAAATTACCCAACTTGATGTGCTGTTGCTTTGAATCATCATCCTAAATGTGAGAGTTATCGTCAATCTCAAAGTCCCACGCTGACTGTCCAGATTTTAAGCCAAAAATCCTAGGATTTTTAGATGTTAGAATTTTGACCGATCGAATTCGTGTGCGGGTGATATAAGGGCGGAGTTCATGCATTTCTACCTCCCGTTCCCCCCATTCTGTATACAATGCACTGTTGTCATGCATCACGTAACGTGTTTCGTTTCAGCCATTTAGGAAGTCGGTTGCAGTTATGGGCCGTGGGCCCCAACACCCAGTTGGTTGTTTAATTTGAAATCCTTTGCCGAGGAAAGGCGAGATAGCTAATCTCCGAGCCTAATGTCAGTGTACATCAAAAATCACAGTCGAAGTTCAATTCAAGAAGTTTGGAAATCGAGGCGATGCCCCAAAAATAATTGCTCGACATCAAAGCATAAGTGTTTAACATTTAGCGTCGCATTGATTTGTACTATAGTTATTTCAAACTTCTGTACACAATTGTAAACCCGAAACCTTCTGTAATGGAAATGAGATTTTTAGCAGATACATTTCTGAAGTCTTTTGAGAAGTGAGAAGTGAGAAACACACAAAAATAGAAAAGGAAATCAAAAATAGAAAAATAGAAAAAACAGAAAACAGAAACAAACTTTTGCAAATACCTTTGTTCAAAAAGGGCCGACCGTTGGCGGAAAAATCGGGCCATTGACAGTAGGGTTTCCTAAAACAAAGACAGTGTGTGGGAAGGGAGAAAGAGAGAGAAAAAGAAGAAAATATAACTTGCATGAGTAACTTTGGGGTTTTGGGATCGCCATAGGGTGTTCCTGGAAAGAGATTGGTGGCGAAATAGCTAGAAAATTGCCTGAAAGTTGGGTCCAGAAGCAGGTTATGAGGCTGGAATTCTAGGCAGAAGGAAGAAGATGATCAAAACGGCAGCATAGGCTGCATTTTGATGAAATTTTCCTCCTGAGTACCTGCATTTGGTAAAATTATATTTTGACCCCTAAAGTTTATAATTTAATGCAATTTAGTCCTTCTAGCAAAATTTTAATTATTTTCAATTTAGTCCTGCCAGATTTAATTCTTGACAAATTACATTTTAGCCCTTGAAGTTCTGGCGTGTTTTTAAATAAGTCCTTTTCTAAAGTTTTAATTGTTTTCAATTAGGTCCTTCTGCCCATATTGAATTTAGAAAATTATGTTTTAGCCTCTGAACTTATTGCCGCATTTCAATTATGCGCCTGGAAAGTTTTAAACCTTTGTAATTTAGTCCCTCCGCCCAAATTAAGTTCTGAAAACTATATTTTGACCCAAAAACTTGTTGCCAGACTTCAATTATGCCTAGAAAACTTTGAAAAACTATTCAATTAAGTCATTTCGATTTAATTTGAATTCATTTTTGTTGTTTGGACTAATGGCTAATAAATTTAAGTTTTATAACTATAAATATTGTTAAATTTGATATATATTTGATAAATTAAGTTTGATAAATAATTTTAATTGTGTTTTTAAGTGTTTTTAATATATGATTTTAGTTAAAATTTAAAGAAAATAAGATTATTTTGTTATGAAATCAAGTTAGTTAAAAAGGAACAAATGTTTAATCTGCATCATGATACATATGACGTGTCTATATGATAATTTGAATATTTGTTATGTTATGTAATATAAGAGCATCGAGTGATAGAGGGGGACAGGGTAAACAACCCGAGACCCGACCTAGCTTACAACTGTGAGGTAAGTGTAAACTTAATGATTGGTATTGTTTGAAATGATTTGTTATTAAATGACGAATTATTTTATGATATTTAATTTTTCTGGATCGGTATTGAAGCTCGATCAACTGATTTATTCGATATTGAAATTATATGATAATTGAATTACTTGGATTGGTATTGGAGCCAATCAATTGAATTGTTTGCTTTATTTATCTGACAATTGAACTGCTTGGATCAGTACTAAAGCCCGATATTGATTATATATGATATATATACTGTCTGGATTGGTACTAAATCCCGATCAATTGACTTAATTGCTTTGAATATATGATTATTGAACTGTTTGGATCGGTACTGAAGTCCGGTCATTTGAATTCATTGGATATTGAACGTTGTGATTTTGGTCATTGAGTCGGTACTGAAATCCGACCAATTGAAGCTCAGATTTCCATTATATATGATTATACTATTTGGACCCGTATTGAAGCTCGACCATTGAATTATATGAAATATTGTGATAAATGTTCATATGTCATGCAAGTAAATTCTTACAGGACTTAATTAAGGCCGTTGTGATCATCATGACCAATATTTGCAAATTTCACGAAAGAAACCTACAGGTTCTTATATGAATTACGGATGGAACTTCGGGTCAACATATTGCTATGGATGGACCTTCGAGTCAATATATTGCTACGGATAGACCTACGGGTCAATATATGAATATGAAATGACCTATGAGAAATTCAGATCTAGTGTTGCTGACCAGCTATTGTCACATGCTCTGTGAAATTCCCGGGCGCAATACTTGGCTTGATGGATCACATTGAAACTAAATGAAATTATATGACATTTGCATTTGCATATTGTTATGTATCTATTGTTATGGTTTTATTGGAAGTTATTGGTTAAGTCGGTTACAGCTTGCAAGGTAAATGGAAACATATGAAATATGCATGACCATCGACAGGTTTGGTGTATGAATTTGATTTGTGATTTTACTATTTTGTTTATATTGTTTTATTTTATATTTGCTGAGTATGCAAACTTATCAAATTGCAATTCTATGATTTCAGGTTTTGTCTAGCGACTGACAGCGTCAGTTCCACCTCCTTTTTGCTTAGGTGGGTCAGTTGAAGCCTAGGAACTCTCTCTCTCGCATTGCATCATTCGTTTAATTTTTTCATATAGATTTATATTATATGTAAATTATGAATAAATTATGTAATAATCGGGTTAAAAGTTATAGCAAATAGAATATGGCATGACATATGCATGGTAGTTGTCATTGCATCGCATATATAGTTTCTAATATATAATTATGTCAATGTGTTTGGTTTACCTTGAATACTATATAAACTTATAGCATAGTAGTGTTAATTGTTGCTTATAGATTCGTAAGCGGTAAGTTATATTTGAGACTTGTGATAATTGGTTCTAAAGGTCATAGTAGTTATACGTAACATGTTATATGTTAAAATATATATATATATATATATATATATATATATATATATATATATATATATATATATATATATATATATATATATATGTCT
>CANUEY010093621.1:0-32902 GCA_948099555.1 Croton setiger
TCGAGCTCGGCTCGCGAGCTTAGCTGGTTTTAAAACTCGAGAGCTTGACTTGTTTTAGACTCGTAATCTTGGTTGTTTTAGGTTGAAAAGCTGCGTACGTACGTCATGTGTGGTCGACTCCGGTGAGGGCATTTAAGGAAGTTTAAATTTGGATATGTTGTACGACGATGCCTTTTTCTCATAGGTGATTAGGATTGCAAACGAATCGAGCCGAACCAAGTATTGTGCTGCTCAAGCTCGAATTGTTTTAAATTTCACGAGCTCGAGCTCGACTCGCAAGCTTGGCTCGTTTTGAGACTCACGAACTTGACTTGTTTTAGGCTCACGAGTTTAGCTATGTTATGTTGCTATTCGAGCTCGAACTCAAGTTTGAGCTCGTAAATAAGCTTGAATTCGAGCTCATCTCGAGTTTGAGTTTTAGCTCACAAATAAACTCGAACTCGTTTTCTATTCTTATTCGAGCTCGTTAAGAGTTAGTAAAAAATTAAGAAAATTCATTTTTTAATGTCGTTTCAGTGAAAAAATGAAAATATCAATTTTAGTGAAAGAGAAATGAAATATCAAAAAATGAAGTGGGAAGACGAGTGACTTGGCTGAAGTATATTTTTTAGTTTGGTACAAAAATTACGTCATTTTGATAGGCTCGCGAGCTTATTTAACGAGCAGCTCACAAGCCGATTAAACAAGCTACTTGCGAGCTTTTTTAAACAAGCTGTTCGCGAGCTGGCTCGCGAACCTAACTGCTCGGCTCGACCTTGGCTTGTTTAGTAAACGAGCCTAAATTTTTGGATCAAGATCGGCTCGTTTATTATCGATCTGAGTCTCGAGTCGAGTTTTTATCGAGTGAACACCGAGCCGCTCGCGAACGGCTCGACTCATTTCTATCACAGCCGTGAAACCATGCAGTTTTGCGGTTTATAAATTTTGTAAGCCGCAACATTTTTCTGGTTTGCAGTTTTAACCACGGATAATTTATGGTTATGCATAAACCGCAAAAAAAAAAAAAATTTAATTTTTTTTATTTTATATGCTACCCAAAATCTAAAACACAAACCTCCTCTTCCATCTCTCTCCACCTCTGTCTGCCACGTCAGAACAGCACTGCCAGCACCTCCATCCACCTCTCCAGCACTTTCATTACCAATGTTTGACGTTCATGGCTGCTCCATTTACTCCGGCAAAAGACCAAACAATCAAACTCTGACTATCATCCTATCCTCATCTATTTCCCTGTCTCTGCTTCAATTCTCATGTTCTGTTTTTCATCACTATCCTTCTCAGTTTCTCCGCCGTTTCATCATTGCCCATCTCAGTTTTCGGTCATCTCCAAATCGTACATTTTTGTTCAGACCTTTCAGCAGCAATTTCTCTATTTATTATTGCTTAGGTTCTTCAATTTCTAGTTTTAATTTTTTATAATTTATGCAAATATGTTAATTTGTGCAATATGGATTATGAGTGCGGATGAACATTTTAGTTTGTTTCTTTCTTTTACCCATTGAGAAGAATGTTTAAGTGAATTTACTTGAGTGATTGAAGTTGATCCTTGTTGTTGATTATTAATTGAAATTTCCAACTTTAAGGGAAGTTCAGCTTGTGAATTTGTTTTGTTAAAGGGAATAGTCTGTAAATTGCTTTGAAGAAATTATGTTCATTTATTCTGCGGTTAAACTGCGAATTTGTAAAAACCGCCAGTGCGGTTTGTTTATTTTTACGGTGCAGTTGCAACTTGAAAATTTTCAATAAGTTGTGAAGTACGGTGAACCACACGCTCCTACTTTTTCTCTAAAGCGCGTGATGTACACTTCATCATGCGGCAAAAGTACAGTGGCTAGCTACGGAACGGATTCTTTATCATTTAATTTGTTCACTTCTGAACATGAAAGGGACGTTGCCAAACGTTTAAAGCCTAATTGCATGTGTTAAAGGCGCGTGGAATGTACAGTAAATGAAATACGGTAAGAAAAGTACGAAAATACCCATTATTGAAAAACAAAGACTGGGACTATGTTTGTTTGGCGTTTGCAAATGGATAAAAATATGATAGTTGGATTTGCACAGTAGCAGTACATGACAGTTTGTTAAAATTAAGAAAAAAATTCAAATTTAATATATTTAGCGGTGAGCAAAGAAAGAAGAGTAGGGTCCTGAAAATCGATTTGTCCCCTTCATACCCTTCACCTGTAACACCCGAATGCAACTTATTTTATTATATGGTATGGTATAGTGTAGCGTGGTTATTGGAACGGCACGTGGCTGATAGTTGGGGCGGTATCGACCGCGGCGTGACAAGTGTGACCCCACCAACCACCGCCTTCTATTTGTTTCACTATGATGATTATTAATTATTAAGAAAAAGAAGAAGAAGCATGCTGCTCATTTTGTCTCAATTTCCGCCCTTAACGCTTGCTGCTATAGTATCCCATTGCCTTTTTTGCCCTTTATCCTATTTAGGATTTAGTATATTTGTACTTGATACAGCGCGTCCTTATATTTTATTTTATGAGAAATTTGTCTTTGCTCCATGTATATTTAATTTTCATTAAAACTAAAAATATTAATTTGTATTTCTGAAATGCTACCGAATAATGCATGCCAATCATATAATTATCACAACTCCATCAATACAACCAATTTTTCATTTTGGTATTATTGATATTGCAATTTTTTTTATTTGCATTAGTATTTTGCTAAAGAAAAGTACTTTTTTTTTAACATATGAAATCGAACAATAACATTAATGAAATATATATTTTTTTACTCAAAATAAGTAGTCAATCACAATGTGTTATGTTAATCATCCTACATTTTACAAAAATTATAGAATTTACAGCGCTCAAATTCGATTTTTGCTAACTACACATCAAATTGGTGCGTGTTTAAAATGGATGATTATTCTTACAATGTAGCCTTTAATGTTATTATGTTTATTAGTGGTTTTTTATATAAAAAAAAATCACAATTACATTTTTGTATGATATATGATACGGTACTACCAAATTTGAACACAATAATTAAACTCCCATTTGAAGGAGATTGAAATGTGAACATAAAGTAGGCATCAGGCTGCTAAATAAGAAACTGAATAATTAAAAAAAAAAAAAAGGAAAAAGCGCCTCCCGTAAGCATGCAAAGTAAAACATCAATGAATGGAGTTGCTATGATTCTGTATTCAAAATATAGGAACCTCCTGCTATATATACAACATAACCATACATAGCTTTCTATTATCAAATACAAAGCTAATACATATATAAATGAAGTGGTCCAAATAAAAAAAAAAAATGAAATGCCTCGGTTTCTCTAACTAAAAGTGGTAACTAGAGAAAGATATTTGGACCATTGTAATTCAGATTCCTTTCTTTCTTCCACGCCTATTTTAATTTTGGGCCACAAAGGGTTTTGATTTTGATACATAGCTGGAAAATTTTTCCCAGTTTAGATTGCGACTCAGACCATACAATACCACATTAATTCATTTGGGCAGCAGCATGGGCTTGCCGTAAAGCATTTAGCATATGCTACGCTACCCTATTGCTTTTCTTTCCCTTATATAGCTCCAATACTTGCTTGCCCGTACCAAAAAGGAATGGAATTTAACCAAAAAGGATTGGAATTTAATTAAGTTTTATGTTATTATTTGTTTGATGTTTCTTTCAAGAACTGCTTTGATCCCTCCCATCATATATGCTGCTAGTTGTATTTTTATTTTTTCAATGATTCTAATGTCTAACTACAAAAATTAAATTTTTAAAAAGCAATCTGAGTTTGCTTTAATTGTGTTTGATTGTATGATATTCTTTATTTCTAGGCCGGATATTAAAATTTTTCAAGTTAGAAGTCAAAATAATAATAGATGTACTCACCTGTTAGCACGTGACTCAGTTCGCCATAACAGCTGGTTTCACTTGTGAGTGAGAGTAAATATACCATACGCATTTCTTTATTTATTATTCTCAAAGATAATAATATTAGTAAATACGCATGATTCGAAAATTAATTCTTTCAACCTTAATCAATTAAAGAAAGTTCCCAACAAAATTAAATCTTTATTTTCTAGAAATATTTTAATGTTGGGATGGAAGTTGACATTCTAAGTAATTAAAATTTTTATGAGTACACATTTTATATAGCACCAAAATCATTGAAAATTTGATGGCCCATAAACTAAATAATCATGCATATAATTAATCACATGTTTAACAACTTATTTTATAGTACCCAATTGGAAGAGTGGACTTGTGCTCGAAATTGATCATATATATTTGATAAACAATAAATTAACTAATTAAGATTCATAATTATTAAAAATTATAGCTTTAAACAGGTAAGTAGATTGATTTATATAGGCATAAGAGATGATTATCAAACTTAAAATTGGTGGGAGCCCCACATAGCAAAGACATGTGAAGTTAGTTGCTACATCTTTGTACTGTAGACAGTAACCTTACATTACTTGACTTTCAACATTGGCTTGTGCTACGCAGATTGGTGATCACTTCAATTCAAGCTTTTGGACTCTAATTTTTTAATTAGTAAAGGAAAATTACTATTTTGTCATTGAAGTTTGGTTAATGTTACAATTTAGTCACTAGATTTTGACAAAATAACTCTTTCCTTTTTAACAATTTAGTCTTTCCATTCAATTTTAAGATATATTCCAAGTATATTTTGTTAATAATATACTGTATTTCATATCTGAGTTTATTATTATTACTTATTTCGTCCATCAAATTAGGCTGCTATTTTCAATTTTGTTCCTTAGTTGATATTACTCGATGAGAGTGACTACGTACTAATATTATCAAACTTTATAGACTAAATAGTAATTTTTCCAAGTAGTGATTAATAGGACAATATTTTTATTATATAATTAACTGCTGACGATACATGGTTACCCGCAAACTAGAGTTGCTAAGAAAAACAAGTTTATAAAATAATTGTAATCTTCTCAAGCTCAATCGAATTTTTAAAATTTATTAATTTAATTTATAGACATTTTTTTTTTTGAAAATCATAGTTACTAGTCTCTCTGTAATCCTACATATTAGATAAAAAATAGAAATAAAAATATACAATTCAAATTATTTTAAGCATAATTTAGAAATATATTAAAAAAATAACATGTCTAATATGTTGTATTTTCTGTAATGCAAATTTATCATTTATAAATTTAGTTTAATTGTCAGAAAATTCACCCATTTTTAATAATTATTTCACATAATTGTACTAGGTTTATGATTGAGAACCTTAAATGATTTCTATATATAATTAGTGTCTTAATTTTGTCATCTTAGTATTTATTTTAGCTTTTAAAGCTTATACACAGTAATTTTCTTTTGTCTTTAACGTTGTTGCATGCCCTAAAAGTAGTATTTGTTTTATCTAAATTAATTCAATCTTATCAAATAGCAGTATACATATATATTTCCAAATTATTATAAGAATAATTATTAAATATTCTCAAAAGAGAAACATTTTATGATGAAACCAGTGATGCACAAAGGAGAATTATTTTTTGACGGTATGAACAAACGAACTATGAATTATATGTGTATATAAAATTCAATTTCATGAGATATATACCATAAAATGGGTATGTTGCTAAAAAAGGAAAAATAATAAATGGCTAAAGGAAATATGTATATATTAATATTAATTAGAGATTTAAGAATGTGATTAAGGCACTAAGTTGGGTCGAAATTTGTTATTGTATATAAAAAGAAAGCAAAGATGGGACAGAGAGATCCAATGGAAAATGATGAGGAGGTGAGTGGAGGCTCCCACTTAGAATTATGAAAGACTTGAACATAATACCAACCAAAACAAAAGAAGGGCCCTTTTTCTATCTATCTATCACTATTCCCTATTTCAAAATTAATTATAATGTGTATGCTTAGTGTTTGACTTCATAGTCCACACTCCTAACTTTGTGAATTTTATTTATTCCTACTCACATTATAACATATCTAATCTTCAATCTTCAAGTGGAGAACAAAATTATTAGAGTTTTGAAGGGTGGCTGTAATAAGCATGTGAGTTACCCTTTTTATATATATTATGACGTAACTACTACTCTTTAACAATCTTAATTAGTGTTACTTTAAACTAAATTTTCCAATCTAACCTTCTTTTGCTCTCTTTCTATTAGGAAAAAGGATATTCAACGATTGTTCAAACTGTATTTACATTTACCACTAAACTATGTATATGAATTAAGCAATTATATTTTGTTACAATATGGAATATCAACAAGAATAAAAGTTACATGAGCAAATATATCAAGTATGGACCATGATGTTGTTGTTTATTTTCAAAAAATTAATTAAACTTTTTGGTGAAATAGAAAGGTAAAAAAGAGAATGAATCGAAGGGATATCTAAGTGATCACGGAACCATAAGAATAACAAATTAATAATAATAATAATAATCACAAATTAAAAACCTTTAATTGGTTTGGTGAATCTTTAATTAATGGGTTTTAACGAAAGATAACAAGAAGAAGATTTTACAGATATAAGGGTCCCATTATGATGATTACATGTCATGTTCTAGCATTTGGTATTTGCTCAAAAGAGATGCTTTAACATGAAGATATGTATGTATTAGTTGTATAAAAAAGAGGGCACCGCCACTCATTTTGAGAGAAGTATGCAACAAAAAATGAGAATAGACAACCAAATGATTTAGACCTTCCAAAGTTACAATTTTTAAATTTCATTTGAGAAATGGGTTTTTTTTTTTTTGGAACTTGCCCTAATTAATAACCAAAGAGAAAGAGTTAATCAAATCCTTTCTCTTCCATGATTGTATTTATAAGCCAAAAAAGATTTTGGATTTGTTACCTAATTATAAAAAATGGCTATTATCTGAGATTTTGTGATGCTTTTTTTTTTTTTTTTTCTTCTTCCATTAACTAAAGTGTATTTTATTGAAACTTTAAACAAACTCAAAATGGAAAAAATAAAAAGAAAAAGAAAAATCAGAGTTGTCAGTTTTAAGAGAGGAAGTGAAGTGATTTCAAAATTAGGGTTGCATGGAAGATTGAGAGACAGGTTTATGAGTTTTCTGTGGAATTATGAGAAACATGTTTCTGGAAAAACTTTCTTTTAACAATCTCATCTACAAAAGTAAAGGTTTTCTCTCTTTTTTTATTTTTTTGAGAGGAATTTGTTCCTTTACCCCTTCTTTCTTTGTAAAGCTTTGCGGTTGCAGAATTATAATTGCAAAAGTTGTTTATCAATTTTCATTTTGTTACCTCTCTCTTAACATTTTTCAAATTCTGTTCAATCAAATTCATCTGATTTTGGTTAACCTAATTTGTCAACTACATTTTGATTACATTACTTAATTTTCTACCCAACTTAAAGCATTTTTACCAAAGTTGATACTCTCCCATTTCTAAATAATTGTCCCAACTTTTAATTTAATTATTTCGTGATTTTTTTTCTACTTTTCTCATAATAAAAAAACCTAACATGTATAATAAATGTTAATATTTAAATGAAAGATATATTAGTTCTTTTATCTATTAAA
This sequence comes from Croton setiger, assembly GCA_948099555.1. NCBI lineage: Eukaryota > Viridiplantae > Streptophyta > Magnoliopsida > Malpighiales > Euphorbiaceae > Croton > Croton setiger. The sequence continues at coordinate 7,537 of CANUEY010093621.1, forward strand.
TATTATTTTTAATATAATAACTATCATTTCTTAATACTAGATAAATGAAAGTTGAATCACTTATTTGGGGACAGAGGAAGTACTTATTAATTATCGCTAAAGCTAAAAAATGGCTTCTAAATTACTGATAAGGAGTTGATAATCAGTTGATACATTTGTTAGCATTCAACAAAATATAATTTTTAAACATTGTTACACTTAATTTTAAGGCATGCTAAAAAGGATTACTCCCTTCAAGTTAAAATTCTTCTTAGGATTTGAAGTTATTAGGACTACTAAAGGCATTAACTTTTGTCAAAAGAAAAGAAATATACACTTGATTTGCTTAAAGAATTAGGCTTATTTTTCTAAGCTGTCCATAACTGAAGATAAGAAAATCTATAGACAGTTAGTAGGGAAAGTTTTATATTTAACAAATTCTAAACCTAATATTTCCTATGTTGTACAATAATTATCATAATTTTTAGATTGTCCTACTAATTTATATTTGCAAGCAGCTCACAGAGTAATAAGATACCTTAAAAAAGATCCGGGTATGGTTTATTCTATCCTTCTTCTAATGCATTATCATTACAAGTGTTTTTTTATTCAAATTGAGCTGCTTGTGCTTTGACTAGAAAACAAAGCAACGGAATACCGTTCTAAAATCATCCTCTGAAGCAAAATATAGAGCAATAGCTACTACTACTTAATGAAATTCAATGGTTACATTATTTATTAACTGATGTAGATGTCATTTGTACAAAGTCTATTTTATTTCGTGATAACCGGTCTGCATAACATATAACTCATAATCCAGTATTTCATGAGGACAAAGCATTTAGATATTGACTATCACTTGTGAGGGAAAAATTGCAAAGTGGTTTGATCAAACTTCTGCTAGTTACTTCATCAAATCAGTTGGCAGATTTTTTTCAAGAACACACTGGCAAGCTTGGAGTGCTAGTTTAGGGTTTACACTTTTTTGCTTTCTCTCTAATTTAATATACTTTAAAATACTCAAAATCAAATCTTTATAGATAATCTTGAAAAATAACAATTAATATTGCTAAAAATATGAAAACTTCCTTATATTATGGAACACCAAAAATGGAAAAATTTTCTAGAATTATAGAACAGAAAGAGTACATTTTTATTGGTTTATCAACAAATAAGATTATTATTTTAAAATTTCCAAAAATAGATAGAGATATAACAATCGAGTACTTAGCAAATTGCTACTTATTTTTAAATCCCATTTCCATCTTATACCATCTCAGTGCCAATTTTTTTTATTTTATTTGTTAATCATGTAATTATCTTCTTCCTAATTAGGCAAATTAAGTAATAGATCTTTGTATTTGAAATTTGCATTGAACAGTAATTAATTACACGTCCAATCCAAGCGCTGGAAGCAAATTGAAGCAAGGGGTAATATGTCATGTAATGCATTATGCACTAGTGTAAGTGTAGCAGTAGGAATCCAATCACTTACAAACACAATTCACTTTCCCACTAGCAATCCAACCTCTTAAGCAAAAAAAAACCATCATTTTGTTTTAGAAGATAGAAGCCACTTCATGTTCATGTTTTTGTTGGATCCCTATTCTACACCTTAATCATAAGTCTCATTTTGATTTTTCTTTTTATTTTGTTTCCTTCGAACTAAGCTTTTTATAATTACTGAGTGCTAGTCTCAGAGTGACATTGCAGGACAACCCATACACCCGTGGGAGTCCTATGAATCATCACTTAGTGGCCCGCTTTCATTCACTATTCTTTCTTTTCAAAGTTGAAACCCTCCCTCCTTCCTCTATCATGCTCAAAATTCTTCTTACAGAGAACTTATTGTTATTGTCTCTCTGTTTAAATGGTTTGATTCCATAACCAGAAAGCATTATGATGAACAAATTTACTTTTACATTTAACAAATGGGTCCATTTTTTGACTAAAACCCATTATCATTGTTATTATGGATGTTTTAAACGTTTACTACCTTTTTTCTAATTAAAAAAAAAAAAGAAGAATAGTCTTTTTGCATAACATTATAATTCTCATATGCAAGGAAAACAAATGCTATTGGCATTGTAAACTTCGTAGAGGAATATTTTGATAGGAGTCGAGTGGTTGGCTCTATGCTATAGTAGATAAATGCTACTAAGAACTAGACATAATTATGCAAAGCAATTTAAATTACTATATTTACTATTACTGCCATTTTTGAAGTGAATTTCAAAAAATACCATTACCACCTAGTAGCTTGCCATGGACCAATAGACATGTTCCAGCAAGAAACTTATTAGTCAAACAACTTCAGATAAAATATATTTTAGCAAAAAAGTAGGTGTTGATAGTGGCATAGTGCCATGGTCGGAAAAACGTTGCACATGTTGCCACTATAGAGCTCACATGAGTCATGACTCCAATGACTAGTGCCATGACAAACCATGAAAAGGGAAAGGGACCCAAGATACAATTCTTCTAAGCCACCAGATTCAATCAACTACTAAAAAATATGCATTTCAGAATTTCTCATATTCAATTTTCATGTAACTGTAAATTATTTGAGAAATACAATATCAAACTCCAGTATTATGCACTTCCTCAAAGGAACTATAGATCTCTGGTACCTAACACATGCTCAAGTTCATATAAAATTTTACCTGTCAGAGTGCCAACTGACAGTGAGCCACCAAGTACTTAGCAGCACACAGAAATGGAAAAGAAAAAAACCTACAGTTAACACCATCAATGAATTAAACTATTATATCTAAGATCATGGTACCCCCTCGCATAAATAAAAGGTCTTTGACAGACTCTCTAATCTTCAGTTCTAGGACTGCATCAAATGATCTTGACTGTGTTTATGAATGACAAGGAACATTCTCAAAATCAAACATAGCAGATAACAGAAGAGTACACAGACAATGGTTAAATAATACCAGAGAATGGCAATCCAACCTCAGAGCTCTTCAGGAAGTTAACCATTCTTCAGTCCACATGATCGCGAGAACCAACAATTTTCTTGATGAAGGACTTTTCCCGACGAAAACTATATGCGCAAAAATGTACAAGTGGAACTAAATGTTAAACTTTCCATTTAACAGTAATAATCAAAAGAAAATAAGTTACGACAAACTTACACAAGGAAATACTCACATGAAAATTGAGGATATGCAGAAGCAAGTTAAACCGATAGAGAAGTGAACTAAAAATGTAGGCCAGAAGTTTTTGTGGTCCAGAAATATTTTCTCAGAAATGAGACTTGCTATACAAGAGAACAGCAGAATAGGCCAACCTGAAGGCAAGCAACCGCGAAAAGAAAATGCAGAAGAATCCTGTAGAGATGGAAGAAGAAATCAGCTTCAAGATAGATATGAATAACGAAAATGTGCAGAAGCTACAACATCAAAGTCATACCTTGAAATAATGCCTGATGAACACTGCAGAGTATGTAATTCTCAAAATCATATCTTCAGAGGGTCAAGAAAACCACAGACTATTTCAACAGGACTAACATGATCAAGTCTCAACATTGAATAGCATAGCAAGACTGATGTCAGTCTTCTGTGCAAGGAAACCCATAAGTTTGGCAAGCTTTTTATTCTCTTCTACTTTGGAAGAAAACAATTGATACTTCCATGTGTTTGACGACAATGATTCCTCCAACACGTCAAATTTCCCTAAGAATACTATACATTGAATCACAATCATATTTGTATCCAAGTTCACAAAATGTTTCATGCATCTACCAGGCTGGCACTCTTGCTGAACTATAGCTTATGAGAAAACACAACACAAAAAGGATACTCAATGAATTTGCTAGAATCAAGCCAATTGCACCAGCAGATCGTATAAGTAGGACATTCAGTATTATGTATAGCACTGAGAAAACAAGCAAGGAATCATTTGATCGTTTGAGTTGGTTCTCCGTTGCAACAGCATGTAAAAATGCTTCAGAAGTTCCTGATACACCAAGAGAATAAGGATCAAATTCTCTGCAATATTATCCGAAGGATAAAGGGCATCATATACATTGAATGAAATAATCAAGTTGTATGTTGCATTCTCAAGTCAACATATATTCTAACCATGCACAAATAACTTCTACCGGTCAAAGCTATAATATCCAGAGACGCGGTTCCAAAAAAAAAAAAATGTATAGTCTATGGGTGCAAATTAAAGCTCTATTTATGCTTATAGTTAAAACTCAATAAAAAAATTTCACCAAATATATACTTGGTAAGTGGAAGTATAATAATGTATTTTATGCAATACATAAAGAATGATGTATTTTATGCAATAGAATGTGGAAGTAGGCATTCTTAACGCATTTGTATAAAATATGCACAAAGCAAAAAAAAAAAGGAATCTGACATCCACAGATGTAGCAGTTAGTTTTAGGCATCAACAAGTTTGTTATATGTATATGATTACATTAAGAAAGCTAGCTTAATACATAATGAGGAAAGTGATCAGATCCAAAATGAGAGAACAATAGAAGAGTGTTATGATTTGCATTGAAACTTGTGCTAGGTTATAAACATGTCTCAGAATGATGGTGCGAAGAAGTTACTGACCATTCATAGCTAAAACAATTATATAAAGGCAATAATATTGAAGAGCTGTTGCTGCTTCTCCGTCGCTCCATTTACTGCCGTAAAGTAATCTGATGAGAGAGTACGAGTAACTTGGGCCAAATGCCATGAACACCATACCTATTAGCATAAAACAATGTTGAAATGGCTGAATGACCTACTATCAAGGAGAGAGATCAAATGAAGAGACAAGGCAAACAAGAAAGTCCCACTTTCAATACCCTTTGTATATATCAGCACAACTTAAACATATCAATTTTTATCATGAAAAAAAGTAATAGTCAGATGAAAATTCTTAAGTAAATTGATAAGAAGACAAGAAGATAGCTGATCAATGCAAATTAAGAAACAGCATACCAATTAGTAAAACAAGCTTCAGGGCCTCGGTAAGGTAACGCCCCAACTTCTTGCTTCCTTGCGGATTTCGTTCTGTCAACAAAAGGATATATTATAAGGGAACTTATAAAGGGAAAAATGAAATTGTAAGTTTATTTCAATGTGAATATCAGCATGTTTCAAAACTTTTGATTCCATGACAAACAGAAAAGGATAAGGAAATAATCTTGAGAAATTGAGAATCCAGAGTTGTTAGACCAGAAGACCAATAGATCATGAAGGTTATTAAAACTATGAGCATAAAGGCATAAAACCAAGTCAGTAAAACAAATAAGTTGTATCCTATCAAAAGATATTGGGAGAAAATTATCCTTCATAGAAAGAAAATGCAGAACACACAAAAAAACTTAGCACAACCCAAATTGCATATAATGCTTTATTGAAAACAAAAGACCATGATTATGAACAGGAAAGAAAAGAAGAGGGGTGAACCTGATGCAGACCTAGCAAATGTAGCATATGAACTTTCCTCAAATGGTAGAAACACCATTCTAACCACTAAGCTTCCTGCAATAAATAATATAACAATTGGAACAAGCACTGAAGTTAAATCACGTAATTCATTAGATTTTTCTCAATTGAAGTGGTAAGTTTTTGTTTTTATTTTGAGAAAAACCAAAATCGCAACTTAATCAGCATGGTAGGGGATATCTACAAAGGTTGCACACCTAATTTGTCAACAAGTCCATATACACCCTGGTTATATGGAGTATCCAGCCACACAAGGACCATCTTCTCCCCTTCCTGAAGGATGAGCTTCCGAAAGGATTGAAAAGTGAACAGCATACACATGTTTGAGAGTTCCTTATCATAAGCAACACCACTTCCAAGTCTGAGACAGGACACAGATTAACAAAAAAAAAGGATAGTGTAAATGGAAAAGCTAGTAGTTGTGAGCAATTAGCATTAAGTGATAGCAGAATAATAGAGACTATAATAGAAAATGGTTAAAAAAATTGGAAGCTGGAAGTGAAATCGGTTGAACCCTTCTGTAAGAAACTTATAGTACGCCATTTTAGCAGGTATGACTGCAAAGACAACCAAAAATAATACCATCTAAAGACCCTATAGCTTCTTTACCTCTCATGAATCAGATCATTTCTTATTAATGCTTTATTAATCAATAACTTTCTCAGTCATCTTTTTCCTTTTCTTTTGGAGTCAGAGGGCATGATGTGACAATAAAACAAACTGAAAAAAAGTTGGGAATGACGAAATAAGGATCTATACCTGAAAGGGAAAAGATCAGAACTTTTAAATCCATAGAAAAGAACAAAATAGCTCCAATATCCAACGAACAAACAAGCTCCATATGCACTCTGTGATAATGCAAAAACAATCCCCTTTTCCTGTAAAAATCAAGACAATTTTTTAGGTTAGCAGCATTCACCTAGCAAATACCATATAGCAGTTCTCATAAATTATAAGAAAATATGCAGGGGTCATGACATTTAAAATTAAGAAGTTATATGAACAGGCACTCAGACAGGACAGAAGACACATCTCTAACCTTATTCAGTACCACGGCCTGCAGAATCCCTTACTAAGAACTAATACCAATAAAAATGTTTTCCAAAAAGTCTAATACCCATAATGATTTATAAAAAAAAAATGCAGACCAGCTGTGCTCAATGCAAGTTAAAACAACCTAGAAAGCTTCAAGACAATGATAGTGAAGTGGCATGCAAGTATAGAAATAGAGTAACAACATTGAAGATTTCAGCATAACATCCGCACCTGTAGCAACATTCATAAGCAGACTTGACAGGGGTGTAATTGATATTACAGGTGTAGTCAGTGAACTTTTGAAACTAGGATGTTAGCACCAAAATAACATCAGAGGGCATCTTTCAATTATTTAAAAAACAGGTAGCAATATTCACTCTCTTTAAACACAAAATCCAGTTACTTCATTACTGAAATCAACCACAAAGATTAACACACTAAAAACTTACCATGTTGGATTGTCTGACAATGAGGACATACATAGTCAGACAACGCAAAAATGTAGCAACTGTTTCAACCACCAACCGCAGCCTTAGCAGAAGTAAATTCTGAGAAAGGATATATAATGGTTCAGCCAGTAGCTCCAGTATACAGGCACCCCCTGCAACATGTAGCTAACTAATTATCATGTTTGCAAAATAAATTTAATTTGATTGCTTTGGATGACAAACTAATTAGATTGTGAACACAGTAGCCAAAGCTTTGTTTATAACATCTGATTATAATGATAATACTTCCATTACAGACACTGTCATATGGTCATTTCAATTATTTTAGTTTTTGACACACTTCCGTAGTTTTTGAGGTATTCCCAAAAACAAAACTTGTAAACTCAAAATTCAGGTTCAGAGCACAATGCGCATGAAAAATAGCATCAGTTTCAGCTTGCTTTTTACAATCTTCAAAATTAAACAAAGATCCTTTAACCTACTGCAGAACTGTAATTCAAAGGTCGAATGATACCATAAAAGAACTACCATTAATCAAGATAGCTTGAGCATACGGGTCAGAATAGCTTAGTCCTTGCCACAAAAAGACAAAAATGCATGCAGCAACTGTGATGACTATCCCAAGAGGGAAACTAATCCAAGCTACTTTAAGTAGCTTTGCTGCATATTGATCTGTAGGAGAAGCATCACTGCAGCATAAGAAAGGCACAGACGCATCAATCAAAACATAATGAGACTCCATCACCAGATAGAAGGTCTTATCTTGATATATCTTATACATTGAACAAATGAAAAAATTTAGAAGTTATGAGAACCAAAGCAACATCAAATTACAAGCACCTTAGGATTAAACAACTCAAGCATTTCTCTAATTAACACTAGTTTTACAATAAGTGGTCTAATTCAGATTAATTCAGACCATAAAAGACTAAACTGAAATTGTAAGACAATTGTGTCCCATGCATTTCTAGATGATAAGAAGAAAGTCTACAAGTTACATATTGGTAAAGCGAGTATAGTGCCGAAGTGTACACCAAAAGAGCAAATGAACAATTAAAACAGCCAATCGCATCTAATTTCAAAATGAAAAAACTTGTACACAAAGCTTGATTAAGTGTAGTACCATTTAATTTCAGCTCTCATGCAAGCTCGCCGAAATCCCTCCCGACTAAGAAACAATACACATGTGACGAACAGATGAAATTGTACTGCATATATCTGAAGTCAAAGGAGAAAATAGAAATTTCAGTTTCAATGCTAAGCTCAAATTTAACAATTTTCAATAGGTAGAAATTATTTTACCGCATAATCCTCTTCTGTTAGGTGCCTCACAATCCAGGAATTGAAAATAAACGGAATTCCTCTTGACAAGAACTGCGTCGCTGTATCTCTCCCAATATCCCAGAAATTGTTAGTCCCAAAACATATATAAAGTTTGTATATGAAAAATATATATATATATATTAGTAAAGAAAAAAAAGACAAAGCTGGATTGAAGGTGAAACTGACCAAATAAGTACTTGAAAGTGCGAGAGAGATTGGCATCGCTGTCCATCTGAGACTCCAATACACTGCCGATGCCTTTCACAAAAATTCCATCGTATCAATCAGTTAAAGAAGGGAATTCTTCTAGGGATGAGCTGGTTATTTACGGCCAACAATGGTTATAGCTGCTTTTATCCATTTGAACATCTCCTTTCGCATGGCGGGTTACGGCTCTCAAGAACTCTACGTTTTTGGTAGAAATTAGTACGTTCAGGTTGAATTGAGAAAGTGGCGTTTTAACCGAATAAAAGGGTACATAGTCGTACTATGATAATACCGAACCGAACATCGACCCAGAGCCTGAAAAAATGGAAACCCACAAGTACGGGTATGAATTGTGAAGTGTTACGAAATTGCTACTGTTTTCTGTATCTGGGCAAAAATTGCAAAATTATCTCAGTAGTTAACATATATTTCATCTGCTTGATAGATCTTCAGTTATTGTCATCAGATAGTAAATAAAAAGTTAATTTTATCATTTATTTTAATAAACATATATTGCAAAAGATTTAAATTTTTTTTTAAAAATTGTTGGTTTTGCAAACATATATTGCAAAAGAATTAATTTAAGACTAAGAGGTGCTTCTCAAAACTTATACTTTCCAAAACTTATGTTTTTTAATATATTGTAAATATGTGATTTTTATATTATAAGCAGTAAAGTGTTTTTTAAAACTATTCAACTGAAAATCAGTATTTTTATAAACTAACTTGTAGAAACTAATAAAATAACCAAAAAAAGTTAAAATAGATTAAAAAATTTTAATTTTTTGAAAAAATAAAACAGGAATAAAATAAAAATATGAAAATATTAATATAAATAAGTTATCAAAATAATTATGATTATTTAGAAACTGCAAAAACCAACTTATAAAAATAGATTGTAATCTGCTTATAATTTATAATTTATAAGTTTTTAAACACACTTGAATAAATAGTTTATAATTTAAATTGACCCTCAAAATTACTAAATTTAAAGGAAATGTTTCGGAAGAACCGATAATGGATCTGCCAGCAGTAGTTAACTGGTCCTGACTCATGAAATGAGGTGTTTAACTATTTTCATAAGGACCAACTAAAATGTCAACACACTCTCAAGCTTAGGCCTGAACTACAAACAACAAAGCCTGGCAAAAACATATTCCGGCCACTGTTAGCAATTTCAGTAAAATTAACATGTGCAGCATGACGATTTGGCAACAAGCAACGCAGTCCAAATTCTGCCACATTTGAAACCAAAAGAAGTTATAGGTTCATAAATCAAAGATCCGACATATTTCTATGTAATTCATAACATAAAATCTTGGTAAAAAAAAAGCAACTCCGGAGCCTCAATGCATTTAGCTAAATTGAACATGTTCCACAAAAGTAGCCTGAAACAATTATATCAAAATAGGCAAATCCTACAATCCAAAGTAATAATAAAAGATGATTGAAACAACAAATGATGTCACACGGATCAACGGTAGCGTCGAAGAGAAAGTGTGTTGTTCCTCTTCCAGGTTGCCCTTCTTGAAGGTCGTGCCTTGTGGTGCAAGTGTCCCCTGCCTCGGAGACCTCTGTACTTCTTCCCTGCAGAAGTAAGTCCACGAAGCTCCCTGTGCTTGTGGACGGGATTGCAAATCCAATTGATCCTTGGATCATTGCGGATGGCATTGTGAGCAGCATCCACCAGGATAACCTCAAAGTACTTGTATGTTGAATCCTGCAATACAGAACAGAAGCAAATTGACATTGAATAACTAAGATTCCGATCACTGTAATAAATCATTCTATCAAGAACTTGTAAATGCAAGTTGCTTAATGCCATATAACTGACTAAATTGCAAGGTTAAACAAACTCAATTGTCCCAATATTCCTAGCCTACATTAAATACAAAAGTAATCCTAACCAATCAAAATCAGACCTCATAAGCCAAAGATTGCAGGGTAGAATTTTCCTATTCCAAAATTAATTAAATTCTATTGATTCCCATTTTGAATCTAACACAATCATGCAAATAAAACATACAAATGACAGTTTCACAAATTCAATTGCTTTATCATGTGATTACAAACTTAAAATAAGAATAGCAAAACCATAAAAATAAATAGTTAAAGCAAAGTTTGTACCTCATTGATCCAGTAAGAGTTGAGAACTTTGAGACCACCTAGTTTCCGGCCAGCACGCTCCTCTGCAACTGAACGCTTGCTACGTTGGAACTTAAGTTGTGTAACACCCTGGTTTGTGGGTTTCCCATACACAATACCCTTGGGAACTGGTCTCTTTCTTCCACCACGTCTTACTCGGATTCGGTATATCACATAACCCTGTCAAGATTCAAATAGAAACAAGAAAAGCACTAGTTAGCAAATGCAGATCTAGTAGCATTGATCACACCTTTCCAAATAGCTACTAAAATATATTGAATTAAAGGGTACTACTGAATAATACCTCACAATAAGTAACTACTCAGTAAACCATACTCATGAGTAAAAATACAGTATCAGATTATTCCTAACGGATAAACACAATTTAAAATTTTCCCAGAAGCATTTTTTGTTAGTGTTTTTTTGTCACTTTGAATAAATTCTTATCGAGCTCGCGTTTTCCAATCTAAATTGACCGAGTCAATACATACCTGCTTGGCCTTGTAACCCAAGCGGCGAGCCTTGTCAGGGCGGGTAGGGCGCGTAACGCGAACAATGGAAGGATTCTGGCGATACTCCCAACACCTCACCCTCTGCAGGAACCTCATTACGTCCGACTGTTTCTTCCTCCATAACTCTGATACGTACTTGTAAGCCCCTGATTTTACACAACAACTACAATTATTCCTACATCTGGATCCAAATAAGAAATTTTCTAAGATAAAATTAGATAAAAAAAGAGCCTGGTTGGATCAAATATGTGATAAACAGCATCTGATTACACATATAGCTTATTGCAGCATTTCACATCTAACATAAAGAAATGAAGAGCTAACGTAGTAAAAGTGTGAATGCATACCCATTGCTTATCCTCCGTTGAGGTTCCTTTGCTCTCTGGATTCGGCTAAGATAAAAGCAGAACGACGATATAAGTATCAATTAGGGTTTTAGATATGAATCAAAAGGACCTTTTTACCCTCACAAAGTACAGAAGTTATGCATGTATGGACCGTAAATGGGCTTCTAGCTTTAGTTTGCGGAATCAGATTGGGTTGGTTGGTTAGATTTCGGGCTTTCCTAGAATAATCAGGCCTTAAACAAAAGTCCATATATATTGGTTTAAAGAAAAAAAGTCCATATATGAAATTGAAATGTCAACTAATTCTTAATTTTTGAGAGTTATAACCAAATAGCATGTAATTCATATCTTAAAAACAGATTAGCATATATTTTGTAAAATTAATATAATATCATGTTTATTGTATTTGTACTAATATACCTCTTATAGTAATAAACATTCTCTTTGCACGTTACTTACTAGAAAACTGTTTCCACGATCTTGTCAACATCTTTGTATTATCGTTTCTAATTTTGTCAATCTGCATTGCTATTGTTTCTGATTTCGATTGCAGCTTTGTTCAGTATTTCTTTTTTGATTTTTTCATTTTTCTTCTCTATTTCTCAGTTTCTTCATTATATTTATGATTAAATGCTGCCTTATTTCTCAGTTTCTTCAGTAATCTCATTTTTTACTTTCTTCAATTATATTCTTTGAGATTTATTTTGATTTTGGCAATCTACATCGCAATTGTTTATGAATTTCGATTGTAGCTTTATTCTGTATTTCTTCTCTGTTTCTTTTTCTTCTTATCTGTTTCAAATTTTCGAAGGCTGCCTTGTTTTTTGAGATTTATGCTGGTTCAAAAATTATCGTACGTTAGTTATAATGGTGGAAATGTGAATCAAGAAGAGAAGCATAAGTAGAGATAACTTACAAGACTATTTTACAATGGTACATATAGAAGTATATATATTTCATATATATTGTTATATATATCGGTATATATGTACTGTATATACTGTCATATATACTAATATACATCTATCGTGTATTTATTAATCCATTATATACACACACTCTTATATACTCAATGAACTAGTATTTAGTTTTTTTTATTCTCAATATGTATACACCATATATATTATCATTTGTACTGTTTCTTTTATTTTATCAATTGTATACTCTAATATATATACTCTGTATATTACTATATATACTCTATATATACTCATGCAAAAAGAGTTTTGTGGAAGTTGTGGTATATATACTGCATTTTTTATTGTATCAAATGTATATAGACATTTTATATATGTAAATTTATAAGTTTTGTATACATTTTAAAGTATTATTTAATAATTGGTTTAATTAAATGTTGTTTCATATCATAGTATATATGACAATATATATAGTTAATATATACTGTCATATATACTACTATATATATAGCATATACTATATATGTTCTACATTTTTGTTTATAGAATTCAAATAGTAAAATTTATAATAATATTGTAAATCAAACATATAATAACAGAATTTCGTATATGAACATCATAATTCAAAAAGTGTATCATCTTAATACATATTCATATTTCATCAGAATTCAAAATTATATGATCTATTGTGACAATTCCAAAATATTAAAAAATAAAATAATTGATATCATTATTTGTTGTGGTTGACTTTTTCTTGGGTTGATGGAAGTCCAAGGTTGAAGGAAGGGATCTCAAATGTTGCAAAATAAACATTCATTTATGTTAATATATACTACATACATATCATATGATATAGTATATATGAACCATATATATCATACTTTAAAACTCTATGTCAATTATATAACAAATATATCACAAATTGACATACATTTTCAATTCAAAATAGAATAAACAACATATATATTATCATATATACTCTTTATTTGTTGGTATATATGTCAGTATATTGAGGTTACATATACCTTTATATATACAACAAACATGTCATTTGAAACAATATATATGAACTATATATACCATACTTATAAAATTTAAGCCAATTATATAATACAAACATCACATATTACAGAAATACAATATATATAAGCTATATATACTGTCATATATACATGCTATATGTTGGTATATATGACAGTATATATGGCTTTATACAATCAATGTACCTCTTTATCTCTTAACTTTGATCTTCATTCTCTCTTCTCCTTTTTTTTTTTTTGGTAGAGTTATATCTTGTCCACCTCAGGAGTTGAATTGCCAAAAAAATTCATTTAAAAAATCATAATGCATCATACATATTGGTATATATGATAGTATTATGTGTTTTATATAATGTCATACATACTCTTTATTTGATAGTATATATGACGGTAGATATCAACACAAATGATAGATCAATATCTTCTCACGTTAACAATATATATGAGTTATATATACTATCATATATACTATTCTTCAAAATACTTAATACATTTCAACATTTGACAAACATTTATAGCAATAATAAGTATATATATCCACATATATCTCAAATATCAGTCTATATACCTTACTATTTACACTAATTTATCTGTATATATACTCATTTATCATTATATAAATACTAAAATATACATTTGTCGATCTATATATATTTCCTAAACTAAACCCATCAATATCAGTGCGTATAACCATATATATACCTTCATATATCGGTATATATACCCTATATACATTATCGTATATACCTCTTACAAAATTAGACGCAGTATAAACTATTATCTTTCATGAAACTCCTTTTGCCGACGTTTTACGAGTTTTTTAAGTCTTTCTTTTAGTTGTCGGTTCCCTAGCCATTATATTTGCAATTTACAGTCATCAGTTTAAGTAGAAGGAATCGAAGATGAAGGAATCCAAGATGTAGGTTGAACAACAGTTGGAGATGAATCGAAGGGTTATCACTAAACAGTGAATCGAAGAATTGAAGGGCGGAAGGAATGCTGCAGAAAAAATCAAAGAGTGGAATGAACGCTAGAGAAGGGTTTGCCTCTGTAGAAGGAATGGAGGAGAAGAATTAAAGGGTGTTTCGTTTGGGTTTGTGTCTGCTGTTTTTAAACGTTATTATTAAAAACAATAGCACTTTTAGGATATTTTTAAAAAATATGTTTTATTAATTTTTAGAAATATGTACTTATATTTTATATTTAGCACTAAATAAATGCTATTTAACTTCAGTTTCTTTAATTTTTTATAGAAACCATGTTTTAATTTTATCAGCTCTTATTTTTAAAGTTTTTTTTTTTTTTTTATCAATTTTGGTTAATTTATTTATAATTTGATGTTTGGACTTAAATTTTAAAAATTACCGTTCTCATCTTAGTTTACTATTGAAAAAGTGAAATTATTAAATTCAAAATAGGCTAACAACATGAATGTAAAAATTGAATTGTTATTTTTTTTTTCAAGTTATAAAATACTATAATTCCAACCTATATCAAACATTGGCCTATATAACTTACATAAATTGCATAAATGACCTGATTCTAAAAAAAAAAAAGAGCATAAATGGCCTATTTGAATAATTTATGTAAGTTGAAGGATCAAATTAGCAAACGAGAAAAATAAAATAAAACAACTGTTACCTGCAAGTTCAAAATTAAATTCAAAATTTCCCTTTATTTTATGCAAAATTGGAATATAAAGAAATGTTTAAACGTGCAAGCAGCTATTGGCTGTCCGTATTTTATGGTGCTATAGTCATTATCCAATTCCAAAGAGGGTTATGGCCTAATCATCAGTGATAAAGACCCCAAAAAATAAATAAATCAATGTGAAAATAACTAAGTTACGAAAATAAAAGGTCAATATTTTTGGGTTTGCTTGAATGAAATGCAACGTTGTAACAATTTATATTGCCCATAGTCAATTCTTCAGATACCTTATTTTTGTCTTCAAGTTACTCAAATCATTGCCATTATGGTGAGTTACATGTTTCTCTTAACTTATTTTTATAGCTTTTCTTTTTATAAGGAGTTTAAAAATAAGCTAACTTATTTTAAGAAGTTTTGGTTTGACATGTAATTGACTCTTCTACCCTCTTTTAATTTCAAAATTCCGACACTACCTTTGTAACCTTCCTTCCCTTTCCTGTTTCCATGCTTGCTGCTCTAACGCCTTGCCACTCCCTCTTCTTCCTCTATCACTATTTCTTTATCCAGTGTAACAAAAGCAACATCCATGGCGTTGGGGCTGTTCTATTGTTTTTGTTTGTACATAGGTTGCTTGTTCTTGAAATGGATGCCGATAGCAATACTTTTTGTATTTTCGTCCTACATTTTAGGCAACTCAAAATCCTTCTGATACGTCTTCTCCTATGTCACTGTAAACAAAATGTCCCGTTGTTGTAATTACATTAGTTTCACTATCATCTGTGTCGTAGTCCAAGACATACTCTTTATCACTACTGGAATCACTATCCATAGACGTCTTTTTTTCACTCCCCACATTTTTAGCTGGATCAACAGAACCGTAGACTGACTCATTTATGAATTTCTCATTTTCAGGATCAGCATATCCAATACTAATATTCTCATCTGCAACGTCACTACCTTTTCCTGCGACATACAGTGTAGATGTAGTAGCATCATACACATTGTCAATTTGTTCAACTATAATTTTGAATATTTAAACGCGTATAAGAATGAGATTGTCTCGTCGTCTCACTTAATGATATAATGCATAACCCCATTCATTTCTATCCGCACCAAAATAAAACGCAGTTGCACCACTCTTTTATTCACCCAACAAACTCTGCATACCCGATTAACAAGTTGATCAAAAAGACAACTGAGTATCGATGTAGATTGTTGCGTCATCTAGACTCTTGTTCGGACCAACTACATCCACCATTGTTATGACACTGCTTTAAAATATATTCAATGGAAATGGAGTTGTGTATGCAATTTTCACAAACTATAACATTTTTTCAATAACAGAACTACGATTTTTCGAAACTTAGAGATTTACATACTATATTTCTGATGGGAATACAAGTTTTGCTGTTTGTTTAGACTTGAAATAAGTTATTTAATTTTACAATTTAAAATTGCGAAACTAAAATTCAATCGAATGCTTTACACTTGTAAATTACCATTCTGCTATAGTTTTACAATTTAAAATTGTGAAATTATAAAATTAAATAATGTTTTGCAAATTTAAATTGCCAACCTCTAAAAATTAATTAGTATTCCACAATCTCGTATTGCGAAAGAGCCAATTTTGTCAAAAGTTTAATTTTTCTTCCTTCCAAGTTACACATTTTAAAAATTAAAAATTATTTTGGAAACGACCTTTATTTATTTGATCATAAACAGTGTTGTATCATACTCCCAACTAATATTATTATCGTGTTGAAAAAATATCGCCTCGTAAGTAACAATTTATCCACAAGTATCCTTACTACCCATTTCTGGGCTTTTTCACGCAACGAAGAAGATATCTTTGCTGGATTCTCTCTATCCGCAACACTAGCAACCGAAAAAGGCACTCATGTTCGGTGGAGGCAAAGGCATGGGCGGCGGTGGAGGTAGTATGATTAAGGTTGTTGGCCGGGCTGCAGTTACTCGTGCCGGTGTCACCAATCTTCAAGAAACTATTTCTTCTTCATCTTCCAACACTACTGCTCCTACTTCACCAACTGCTCTTTCTAGGTCATCTCAGAGGCTCAATTCGTCTAATAATGTTTTGAGTTTGGCTTCTGGTCCTGGATCCCCTCTTTCTGCTTCCAATACACCAATTCCTGCTAATTATGGAGGTCCTAGTGCCCCTTATTGGCAATCTTTCGGTCCTTCTTCTGGCTATTGTGGAGATGAGTATGATTGGGTGTCTGTGGATGAGCTCGATGAGGATAATTTCAGCGTTGATGATGTTGTTTTCGCTTCTGTTCCTTCTGTTGATGAAGTTCATGGCGCTGTTTCTGCACTTAACCAGTGAGATCTCTTCTTATTCTTCTCTTGTTTTATTTTAAATTTTTTTAACTAATTAATTAATTATCTCCATATTTGATGAACTCAAGGAAATTTAATTAATCTGAACTTGAATTTTTTTTTTTTTCTTGTTGAGAAGAAAATGTTCTATTGATTTTTATTGTGGAACACATGCTTTCTTTGCTAAGTTATTATTGATTTTTTGTTTGCTGTACTGTTTAAGAATTAAACTAATTGTAGTTTAATTGCTGTGTTTTGGATAAACCAGTGATTGTATGCTACGATTATGATGGTTATATGATAAGTGGGACACGTGTTTGTGACTAAATCAAACAAGAAATTACTATATACGAAAATAAAATAAAGCGTGACTAACTAAACTTTAATCTTTGTTTTAAGAAATAATCTTACAATCAACGAGACCAAGAGAAGTGTTTTATAATGTGGAGCTTGTACGGTGATATTAATGGCGACCAGTGATGTTGACCGGCAAAATTTTCTGTTGAGGACAATTGTTGCATTACCATGTTGGAAAAGGTTTGAACATGGATATAGTTTATGAAGAAAATGAAAAGAGCAGATAAATTTAGTTGTTTACACAGTGGTCTAGTGCTGAGATTTCATTTGAATTTGAGAAATGAGAACTTATCCTATTGGATGTGAGAATGCAGGTCAAAAGGAGAGGAAGAGAGATGAGTTTGATAATTTGCTTTTAAATGGGATAAGATTTGTGTTTTTAGGAGGAAAGATACTGTGGGTTTGAGTAAGCTTTTTTTTTTTTTTTTTCTTCGAGTTCATAATTTAGGTTCCTTGATTCATAGATTACAAATTTTAATGCTTACCTTACCGTTATGAATTTTCTGTTGTTTCAGGGTTTTTGATGCTGCCTCCTACTCCCAATTGGTTACGGATAAGTTTTCTTGCAATGTGGATACAGATGTAGATCAAATTTCGGGTCCAACTGGCATGTTTCGCCATGTTTCGCCAGTTGGGTCTGATTTTGATTGGAGAGAGCCATCTCCTAGTCTGTGTAACTCCAGAGCTTTGCAACATTATGGACCTCACCGAGTTTATGATGCTATCCATTTGTTGCAGAGTGAACCATCCATTCAGGTGATATGAATGAAGTTATCTATATATGCTACAAATTTAATCCAATAGAACCCCTTCCTCAAAAGCTGGTCTCATTTAAGATATATTTGACCCTCCTTTTTATTTGTTTGTTTAAAAACTCATTAAACCTTTATGTGCAGAGAATGGTCATCTCGTTGTCTTCAGACAGAGCTGTTTGGAATGCTGTATTGAACAATGAAGCAGTTCGGGAACTGCGTGAGACCTACAATGCAGGTGGGTTTAAAGTAAAATGGTTTAGGCAAAAATATTTGTGTGTATATTTTTGTCAACCAAGTTGGTCTTGATAAACTAGTAGTTGTCTACTGAATTGAATCGATATGCTATTTCTTAAAATCTGCCTGTCCTTTCTTTGCCCAGCAAAGACACTCTTTGCTGCTTAGAACTTGGAAGAGATTGTGGACATAAAAGCATCTTCTTTTGCAATCATGAATTTCTCATATAAATTTTTGGCTTGGGCTTGCCATGATATATGCAGAAGAAAGAGCTACAGCTAGCACAGAGAGTTCAGGTGAGAATGGCAGTTCCGGTGACTCAAATCCAGCTATGGATGCTGTGAGATGGATATTTGAGAACACAAAGGCGAGATTCATGGAAGCAATTGAGAAAATAACAAAGCTGATGAATGAGTTGTTCAAGACGGGTAATGATGAGAAGACTGCTGCTGGAGATGGAGATACTGCATTTGAGGAAAAGGTGAGAACATCATTCCTGCTATCTGTGATTGTTTTGCTGGTGGTGGTTGTTACCCGAGCCCATGGGGCTTGACCATAATTTGCCGACATAACAGGTAGGATCTTTCCAGCGTTACTTGATACTGAAAGACTTTCCACCATAGATGTACATGGGTTTTTACTGTATTTGACTAAAGTTATGTATTTTGTTAATGTTATGATAAATTGAACTGTTAGTTAACTTTTAGTTGAAATGATTTTCAGATTTTCATGTGTATCAAAAGTTATGGAATTTATTGATATATTTTCGTGATTTATTGGGCAGCTATATTAAGTTTAAAAGCCTTACAATCCAAATTGATAAAATGAAAAAAAAAAAAAAGCTGTACATGCAACTTCTTAAACTACAGAATTGTCATTTTCGTAATGATGTAAGCTTCAGTCTCAGATTTGTTGCTAAGCAAGAAGAAAAGACTATTATCTAATAGCTTCTGTATATGGATCAGTAATGGAATCCGGCAAATACACAACCTGCTAACCCTAGTCAAATTGGTGAACTTACACTTCTTTACAATGCATTATGCACTTTCTACTGCATTTAGCTCAAGTTGATCACTGAAGTGAATTCAAGAGAGAATCAACATCAGGAGTTACGATTGCCCTTTTCCCAAGTTCTCCTATGCTGCAACATTGTTTTCTTGTAGTATCTATGGCCATCACATCTTGAGCGAAAACAGTATCAGAACCTGGAGAAACCTGAAAAATAGTTTAATCTTGTCTCAGAACCAAGAATCAAAGAAGGAAAAAAAAAATGCCAATTCAAAAATAATGGTTCTCCCTAGAATTTAAAGAGCATGAACTTAAGACTTTATTATATAACCTACATCATAGAGCATATCCCCTAGCTTTAACTTTACTGCTCCACTCTTGTAAACCAGCATCTTGCCCATGCGTCCCTCTGATAATCCTTCAAAACAGTTTTCTTCCCTTAAAGCACTCTTGCCTTGTGATGAAGCTGAGCCTTCAGCTTTATCTTTACCTTTTGCCATGATCGATCGCTTCTCTAGGGGCAATTTAGAAGGGAGTTGAAATAAAAGCAACCTTTCATTGTCAGATTCCTCCTGTCACAAATTATAAGCTTTATTTCAATGCCAAAGTTTGCAAACAGCTATATATAAATGTTTACACAACAGAAATATTTGGTGATTTAATAATACAAACACAAACCAGCAGTCCAAGATCTGAAGCAGGTTTAATAGTGTTCTCATCGTATTCCATTCTTGCAGCCTCCCCAAACTCATCCTTGTCAAGACGCTCTAAGGCCAAGCAAATCGGCATTTTTCAGTGCGTTAGACTTAAAACTTGTGATAAGAGGAAAATAAATACATTTTATGTGACCAATTAAAAGCAAAAGTTCAAGAGATGTCTGGCAGCACACCTGGGTCACCAGAATAAGGCCTTCTTAAGGGGAGAGTTGTGGGATAGTAACTATTGTTGTAATCCTGAAATTCCATCAAAGGAAAAAGGTTTAGACTTTAGAGCATGTGAGAAGACAGCAAAAAACAACTAATAGATTATAGACACAACTCCTCACCCATGGTGCTTTAAAATCTTTCTTGACTTTTGGTGGCAATGCAACAATGGTATCTGGACAATATCTGGCATCACCATCTTCTTTGGCAGCTGAAAGTGATGAAATGACCATTTCCTCATCATTGTTAGAATCTCTTATCTCCATCGTACTGCTGCTACCAGCATTATGACTACCAGGAACACCATAACTCTTTATAGAAGTTGATGGTGGAGCGGCACCTGGTCCAAAGGCAACTTGGACAGAAGCTGCAAGGTTGAAACTTCAAAGTGATTTTATTGCAAACTAGTACATTAAAAACAGACTCCATTTTTCCTTGGCCTCGAGAACCCAAGACCAACCATTAACAAAATGAAGGTCATCTAATGAAACTGACGTCAATAATTTGTTAATATCCCACTATATATCATATATCATATACAGCAAAGGCAAACCTCTCAACCATATACATCAAGCTAGGTCTGTATGACTGATTAATTTTCCTAAAAATGGATTCTACTATCTTCAATCTTATCTTGCGACAACAAATTTGTAAACACAGTAAGCTGTATTTGCACTTATGACCGCCAAATGCATAACCGGAGTTTTGCGAAATAAAAAAGAAAAAGTCTAAGTTATAGAAATGACACAAACAGAATCCAGCATGAACGTAAAAGGTGATGAGAAAGTTACATTTTTTCTCAGATTTAGGCACATTTCTTCTGAGATTTTCCTGCAAATACCCAAAAATAAAGTCAAAGTAAAGTCTATTCAATCTGTCTATTAAAGACTCTCAAAACTTCAATCAATTAATCCATTTAACCTTAATCAAAGGTTGTTCTTGAGTTTCTAGTAAAATTATTTAAGCTTGGCTACCGGGATATGCCAAAACGACAAGAGTTAAAAGGTAAAACGCTCCTAACCCACGCATACAATTCAGACCATTATTTCACCCAATTTAAAATTTTCGAGTTAAGCTAATCTGTTTATACATTTTTCTTTTCTTTCTGGATGCAAGTCCAAATAATCCGACAGACTTTGAAATAAAATTGAAAATAAATAAAGAAAAAAATAAAAAATCAAATTATTGCGCCAATAAAAATAACAAACGTTCACCCTTTTTCTCCACTAAATTAATCATCCATCAAACCAAAGGTTTTTTTTTTTTTCTTTCGAAAAGAATCCAACCAAAGCATTAACTTAATTATATGAGAAAAATAAATAAAATTAAAATTTGAAATAACATCAAACTTACATTGAATCTGCGCATAAGCCTTTGAGCCTGGGTAGCTTCATCTTCGTCGTTAGTAGTATCATTGACCTCACTGCATTTAACAACACAAAAAAAATATTATTCAAGTTCAAGGAAAAAAAAAAAAAAGAAGCACCGTTAAGGTAAAAGAAAGAAGATAGAAGATAAGGTAGCACAGTACGATTTGGGAGCGGTTGACTTAGGCTTTCTTTGAGGCGGAGCTTTGGGGATGTACTTAACCTGCACCAGATTTTTAATTTTTTGAATTGAAGATCTAGGTCAGAAAAAAATCCGATATACGGATGAAATTTTATTATAATTGAACACATAATTAAAACGGATCTACCTTTCTGGGTTTGGGAGTTGGCTTCTCTTCATCCATGGCCGAAGTTTTTCCGGCGGAAAAAGACGGCGACGAAATGGAGGAAAACTAAATGTAAAATGTAAGAGCGTAGGTGTCGAAACCGAGACGTTGAGGCGTTTAGAAATAATTTCGCCAACTGGACTACACAGTATTTGTGTGACTGAAAACATAATTAAAATTTATAATCGTTATATTGGACCAGATTTAGATATGACCACAGTAAAAATTTTGTTTTTCATTCCGAAAAACTTCTGCAAAGTATATAGTATATAGTTTAATTTTAATGTTAAAAAAAAAAACAAAATTTTGTGAATTTTTAAAGATGATGCTCTTGTCAAAGGTACGAGGAACAGTATTTGAAATTTTGATTCATAAACGTGCCTACTCATCTTATTTAATTGGTTATGAATCTAAAATCTTATTTTACAACTTCTGCAACTAAAATTTGGATCAAAGTGGTACACACAGCGTTGAATTGCCTGGAGATTTTTTATTTTAATCATATAGAGTTCTTTCATTAATATGAAAAGTCGAAAACTAGCTTACAATGAAACCTCTTTCCCTTGGCCACATTATTACTGGAGATTATTCATCATTACACAGAAATTGCTATTCGCCAGTAACACAAGAACTTCAAACCGATCATGGAATCCAGTTTGTTGCTGTTGCATACATGGAGCATCCTCGTACGTTAGTGCTTGTTATTTCTGTGATTCTAAAAACATGTTTTATTATTTGGTTTAAGACTTAATTATTGAGAAAACATAATCTGGCATGTTTGAGATTGCAATAATTCATGAGAATATTAGAAAAACTTACAAACCAAGAATTTTAAAAAAATTAGAAATTTTAATCAAAATTTTAGTTTACAGCAAGCCAAAACCAGTTGACCAATATATATATCTTCTTTGACAATGTCCATAGCTCGTGTCAGTATCGGTAACAGATTCCTTCTGGGAACTTCTTTTCAAACTAAATCCTGATCAACTAGCACAATAAGGTTAGCACATGGATTTTAATGTTCTTACATCATATCATGTTATGCTTTAGCTAGTGAGACCCTATACTGCAAAAAAAGCCAACATCTTCATTCACATATATTTCATACTTAGATTTCATGACCCTGCTCAAGGCACAAGATAATTTAAAATAGCATGCCAAAGAAAAAAAAAAGCAGCTACTATTGCTCTCTACTTCCCCACCCCTCCTTTCCCATTCAACCCCAACACTTCACCAGAATAACAGTAACAATAACCAAGAAAATAAAAGAGAAGCAAGAACATTATAAACAAATAGCACAGAATCAAGTGTTTCTCAAGTACCATAAAATGAATGTGGCGGAGATGAGAATATTAAGATGGATGCGTGGCCATACAAGGTTGGACAAAATAAAAAATGAGCATATTAGACAAAAAGTCCAAGTAGAGGAGGTTGTTGATAAAGTGAGAAAATGCATACTTACGTGGTAGGGGCATGATTTAAGGAAGCCTCCTCATGCAGCGGTCATAAGTGTAATTTTTTCACCTTAAACCTTTGTTTTCCACTTTTCATGGTAAAACTTACAAGTGATTATACAAATCAAAGCTCTCGATGCGAGGAAATATAATATGGTATCCTTTTTGTCATCTGATCACCAAAACACCTCATAAAATACTAAAAAAAGACTATTTGAAATTTCAATTGCACAAACACATATTTTCTGGTGATCTAATGTTAAAAATAAGAACATATTATGAACTTTCATTTATCTAGATTATTGCCCTAAATTCATGCTGAGAGCTTCAATTTGTATATTCATTTATCTAGATTATTGACTAAAATGGACTATGAGTTTTGAGAGTTAAAATTTTTATTTTAGTCATTTTAGTTAGATGTTGAAGATAAGTAGTAAAGTTCAGTTTAATCCTTTAAATGAGGCATTTTCAGAGATTTACGTAAATTTAACAATTTTGAGACACAAAAAACTAAAATATTTAATGATAATAAAATAGAGTCATTAGAAAAATAATATTAAGAATCACTAGATGTAATTAACCCGTAAAAATATAAAAAACGTGATTTAACTAATGGAAAAAATAATCCATGGCATGTAATGTTAAAATATAAAAAATAAATACAAAACATGTCATTTTATAGGAAATATACAACCTCACCACTCCTCATAATAAAAAATTCACTGGTAGCATTCACTTGCTAGTTGATCATTGGTTTACAATAAGTTTTATAAAATTCTTCACCGCCTGTTTCTTTTTTCCCTCTTATTAAGGACGAACAGTTTCTGCATCCTCCTAACTTCAGGGATAATAAATTTGAGAAAGACGGGTTTCCTACCCACATTGGAAACTTTGTACCTTCATAACCAAATATTGAAAGACTCTACAAATTGGTATGAGGCTGTAATGACTCAAGTATGGATCTTTCATGCTTTGAATCATCGGCAGCGCCATTCCATCTCAAATCCAGTTTCTTAAGGTGCTTCTTCCCCTTTATATTCGCTTCCAAAACATCCATAACATCACCAGAATTCTGAAGGTTCCAAATACGGAGTTTTCCCCGTAAATGTTCAAGCTGTCCCAATTCCTTAATGCCGGACCCAATATCCTTTCCTAGAAAAACATCAGACAACTTTTGGAGCTTTCTTAATTTGCCCATTCCTGACGGCATCTTTCCCAAATTTGTCCAACTAATATCAAGATGACACAAGTTGATGAAAGTGGTGAAATCAGATGGTAAATCAGTAAGAAACACACAATATGCCAATAGTAAAGTCTGCAAATTATACAAACTGCATACTGTTTCAGGTAAGCTTCTGATAGATGTTTTAGAAAGATCTAGATAACGCAAATGTTTCAATTTGCCAATCGAATCAGGCAACTCAGTTATACTATTGTAGTGAGACAGAGACAGAACTCGCAAGCGAATGAGTTTCGGCAATAAATCATCAATTACCTCAGTATCAATGTGACTACCCC
>CANUEY010093664.1:0-22949 GCA_948099555.1 Croton setiger
GTCAGTCGCGCGAGTCGCGCGCGAGCGTGGAGCGCCGACCGACCCGAACGTGTGACGACGTCGACTAGCGGCTGTACGGGCACGTATTGAGAGGCATTGAACTGAAAATATGCGACTGGAAACCCCCATCACCTACTAAAAGCACTGTGTCTGTCTGTCTGTCAGTCTGTCTGTCTGTCTGTCTGTCTGTCTGTCTGTCTGTCTCTCTCTCTCTCTCTCTCTCTCTCTCTCTCTCTCTCTCTCTCTCTCTCTCTCTCTCTCTCTCTCTCTCTCTCTCTCTCTCTCTCTCTCTCTCATTCATCTTCACTACTATTTCCAACTTTAAACTCAAAGTTTTATTTTTTTTTTTCTTTCCACTCATTTCCACCTCATCATTCTCTTCTTCTTTCTTCTTTTCTCATTTCCGTTTCTGTTTTATATATATATATATATATATATATATACACGGTCCTATCGATACTTGGTACCTCGACGGTGGAACTGAAATTTACGATGTCGTCGTAAAACTCAATTCCAAAGTGTAAATATTTTATCCACCCAAAAATCTATTTATCTTCCTTTTTATTAAATTCATATTTAGCATTTTTAATTATTTGTGTCTCCATAATTTAAACGGTCGCATCAAGTAAAAGCCCTAGTAGTTCCCTTTATTTACTTATACTGACAAATAAGGAGTCTTAAGAATTTAATCATTATTTGATTTCAATTCAATTTCTAAAATGTTCGTATATAAATTTCTTAGCAGGTAAATAATTACTATGTTAACTTTTATCTATTAAATAAATACTTTTATCTATTAAATAAATTATAAAAATACGTTATGCCTATAATAACAATATGCATGACATGTAATTTCAATTAGTGATGTTACACATTAGATCCATCAAAAAATTTTACCATGAAGAAAATTTATCTTTTAGAAAAATGAATGATTTTTAATTCGTTTAAAGTATTGATTTTTTTTATATAATAAAATTATAATAGTAAACTAATCATTTCTAAAAATATAAAGATTGAGTTTTTTAAACATTTCGATGATATTTGAAAATAATTATTTTTTTATATAAGTGTTGATAAAAAAAAACAATGAATTTGTTGTTTAAAAAGAAAAATCAATTTATCTAATTAATGTGTGATTTGATTATTATTTTACGTTTGACGAATATAGTAGTATGTGAAAATTTCAATTTGATATCTAGCTGACCATATTTATAGTACTAATTTTCCCGCCGGCCTACAGTATTATTAGTCTGTTAGTGGATTCCTCCAAAAAAAATCTAAAAAGAAAAGAAATGTCTCTTTCAATAAAAGTAAAATAAAATGAAAAGGTTGTGGAAGTATGGACTTCTGGATTCCATGTGCTTGGCCCTTTATTTTTTTATTCTCTCTCGCTCTATTTGAGAATTTATTTAAAATTTTGAAAGAGCTTCTTTCAGATCTGTTGTAGGAATATTTTTTCTAGAAGTCCATACCCATCCTCGTTTTCCATATATATCATATTTTTTCTAGAAGTCCATACCCATCCTCGTTTTCCATATATATATATATATATATATATATATATATATAGTGGTGGCCATGGGCCGGTTCGGCCCGGCTGGCCCGGCTGAACCGGCCCATAACCGTCCGAGCCTGTAACTGTCGTTAACCGAACCTGAACCGCCGGTTCGGCGGGCCGGTTCAGGTTCAAAAATTTTCTGAACCGTAACTGTGCAAGCCCTTAAACCGTGAATGAACCGACGGGTTTTATGAATCGAACCGCCGGTTAACCGCCATAAACCGCGGGTTAACCGCCATGAACCGCCGGTTTAACCGCCTTGAACCGCCGGTTTTTAGCCCGGAATTTAACCGCCGGTTCTGCAAGCCGGTTACGGTTTGAGGGGACCATGAACCGTGGCCCGACGAGCCGAGGCCCGGAACCGGCCGGCCCGAACCGTGGCCACCTCTATATATATATATATATATTGTTTGTAAGTCCATAGACACCATATTTGACCATTCAAAGTTGACCAAAATTCTCAATTTTATTTTCAATTTACATAATTAATTACTTAATCCTTGATTAGTCCCTCAAGCATTACTCCTGTTTTGTTAGAATTGCTATTAATACCCATGGTTCTACCATGGCATATGCATAAAAAACAATATAACATTTGAATATGAAGGGTAAATTAGTTTTTAGATCTAATGTGATAAACGTTTTTTTCTCTTAATAAAAAAAAAAAGTATAAGTGGTACTCATAATTTGAGACCGATGAAATAACTGAACTTCTTAAAAAAATAAAATAAAATGTCATGATTATATATAAACCCTTAATATTGAATATTATGACTTACTAATTGCAAAATATTTGGTCGGAATGGAATATGGAAAATATTAGTATAAATAATTAATTTTGATAATAACATATTAACGATTCAGCAGTCTCAGTCAAGGATGGTTGGTTTGGTATTAATTAAACTGAAAATAGTTAATTTTTCAGTCTCCAAATGCCAGCCGAAAATAACATAAAATAAGAAAACTCTAAATTGTTCTGCTAATAATAATTTTTTAAAATTGAAAGTTTGTATGTATAAGTAAACTCCCCTGAAACTTAGTCTTCGTATTACAGTCCTCTCTCTCGCCAAGCTTAGAAACGCAAACCATGGCCGCCTCTCCCTTTGCTTCTGTTGCCAAGAGGTAAATTAACCCATTTCTTCTTCTTTTCCGTCTTTTAACAAATTTAGCAAAATGTTTGTTTCTAATAGAAAATTAAGTTTTATATTCAAAAACTGATACAACAAAATGTTAAAAAAGATAAAATTTATTTATATCTAGAAAATATTTTATTTTCATGTAAAATTATTTGTGGTGGGCGTGTGACATCCATTGCACTTGTTCTGCAGATTACAAGGCAAGGTTGCCATAATAACAGGAGGAGCTAGCGGGATCGGCGAGGCAACAGCAAGACTTTTTTCTCGCCACGGCGCCAAGGTTCTGATCGCCGATGTTCAAACCAAATTGGGTCAATCTTTATCAAAGGAAATCCAATCAGAAACCGGAGAACCCGTTTCATACATCCACTGTGACGTAACTCAAGAAACTGATGTCGAAAACACAGTAAACGCTGCTATTTCATTGCACGGAAAGCTCGACATAATGTACAACAATGCAGGAATTACAGGAAAATATAAAACCAGCATTTTGTCACTTGAACGTGAAGATTTCCTCAGAGTAATGGACATAAATCTATATGGAGCATTTTTAGGAGCCAAATATGCTGCAAAAGTAATGATTCCACAGAAGAAAGGGAATATTCTTTTTACTGCAAGTATGGCTGCAGTAGCTGTAGCTGGGGCTCCATATCCTTATTCTTCTTCAAAACATGGAGTTATTGGGCTGACGAAGAATTTAGCAGCTGAATTGGGGAAATATGGAATCAGGGCAAATTGTATTTCACCTGCTGGAATTCCAACGCCTATGGCTGCACAAGTAGCTGGTGTAGATTTAAAAACTGTGCAAGAATTGTCAATGGCTGTAGCAACTCTAAAAGGCGTGAAGGTTGACGCGAATGATATTGCAGAGGCTGCATTATATCTTGGAAGTGATGAGGCTAAGTTTGTTACTGGATTGAATCTTGTCGTTGATGGAGGTTTTGTTTTAGGAAATACAAAAACTGGTCTTGAAGACAAATAAATTAAACTTAATTACTCAATTAATCAGTATTGTCTCATGAGTGTGCCTTTTCTTTATAAATAAGAGGAGAATTCGTTATAATTTATAATTTATAAAAAATCCCCTGCTTTTAAATGTTCGTCACAATATCGCTTTTATTTGGTATCAGTTATTTTTTAAAACATTTTTTAATTATATTGTTAAGGAAAAATTGTAATTTTGTCTTTGTGATTTAATTTAATCTATGTTTTTATTTCTATACTTTTTTTCCCTGAATTTAGTTTTCACTTGACAAAATTATCCTTTTATCAATTTAAGGCATACTCTATTAATTTTACTTCATTATTACCCTTTGTTGTTTGAGGACCGAGCAATAATTTTATCTTCTTATACCTCTAGCCAATGATCAACTTAGTAATTTTCTGACTAAATATTCGCAGCTTTTTTTTTCTAAGTATTAAACAAATATTCTTTAAAACAGTTTCAATTTCAAGAATCTAAATATAAACTTATTTTCAATAGATGGAGCATAATTTGGCCAAAAATGCCAAAAACCAATCAGTTATCTCTAAGCTTTGTTGTTGAAATTCACCTTTAGTTGAACAATTTATGAAAAGGTCAGTAAAAATATCGGCATTTTCAAATCAGCTAGAAAAACCATCGGAATATGGTGAAATATCACCGCAATTTGTTAACCTAACTTGACTTTTCGTTTCAACCTAACTAATTCTCTAACCTCAGGCCTATCATTTTTTTTTTAACCGAGAACCTTGCCAGCTCACAGGCATGCTTCTAATGGTTTGACTGACAGTTGATTATTAAATATTTAATTCTGAATTTAAATACTTTCACCAGTATATAAATACTTTTGTCAATGTACAAATAATCTTATCAGTATATAAATATAAAATATATTATATTCATGGTCGTTAAATATGTTTTTCATATTTTTAAGGGGTAATTATTTATAAGTTTTTGAAATTTTGTGTAATATACTCTGACGTCCTTCTATTTTGAAAATTGTATTAATAGATCCTCATGGTTTTAAAAATGGTACTATTAGGACCTTAAATAAACGTTAAGTGTCTGTTAAGTTGAATTAAAATGACATATTATATTTTTTCAAGTCTTTAAATTTTACATTATTAACTATTAGGTCTTTTTATTTTTTTATGTGTATATTTAATTTTAATTTTTAAATTTTTAATTATTAGTATTATTATCTATTCCTCTTCTACTCGAACTCACTCCACCACCACCACCCATCATCCTTTTCCTAATTTCCCTTTCTCTTCGTTCATCCGTGGCTCTCACTACCACCAGATTTTTTTTCCAAATCTTCATCTTCTTCTTATTTTTCCTTCAAATCATCTTACAATCCAATTAAAATAAGAAAATGAATTCAACATAAGCTTTAAACTTGGTCTCAAAATCACAAACTCATAAATCACATCAATTTTTCACCATCACAGTATTTGCAAATTTACATCAAATAAAATTTTTACTTTTACATTATCAAAAAATATAAGAACTCATATATCTAAACAGTATTTCAATCAAAAAATCATAAAAGCAAAGAAATAAACAAAGGAAGATGAATAAGATGCAGAAGCATCTGACTCTGTTGTTGTAGGAGCACTTTGCAAATCCGATCCTTCTGATGGAAAATATGTTAAAAAAAATCTGGTTTAAGTTCCTGCCTAAGCAAAGAACTTTATATCCCACATATGTGAAAATGAGATTTATAATGACAAATTACCAATTAAGCATCCTCATCAATAAATAAATAAAAAATTCTCTAACTTATAGAAGAGATGAGCAAGACCGCATTTGAATTATATCAAGTCTTGACCAATTTCATTCAAAATTTGTTTTTGAAATCAAATCAAAAGCTTAAAATTGGGATATTTTAGTATGAATATCAAAATCAATGGACAAATCAATTAAACTAGCAGAAAAAATTAAAATTAAACAGTGAATGATACCTTAACAAATCGAAACTTCATCCCTTCCCCTATCGAAATTTACAGGACAGCAACCAGTCGAAGAGCAAACGGTTCCAACCACCAGCACCAGAGATCTTTCGATTCCACCACCACCACCAGAGATCTTTTGATTCCACCACCACCGGAGATATTTCAATGGCCATGGATCATTCGTCGAAGCAAAGGGTCGTCGGCGTCAAAGTTTCGAGAGGAAAGCTTCAGACTTTGATTCTTGAAGACTTGATTCTTGAAGAATGAGATGAAGAGATGAGGTGAGGGAGAGGAGAGAAGAACATGATATGAGGATGGAGAAAGAGAGAAGATGAAAAGTTGGGAGAAAATAATAATAATAATAATAATAATAATAATAATAATAATAATAATAATAATAATAGTTTGATTTAAAGATTAGATTTAATTAGTATGGTTCAATTCAAATAAATCAAAGGATAAGTTTTGTTATTTTTTAAAAATTTAATCCGAATTGTTTGACTTTTTCAGTTGACTAATGTCGTTTGTGGACGGAATGACCTAATAGTATAATTTTTGAAACCATAAAGACCTATTAATATAATTTTCAAAATAGAAGGATTTTAGAGTATATTGCGCAAAACCTCATAAACTTATAAATAATTATTCCTATTTTTAAATACTTATATGTTGGACAGTATAATAAATATAGAATGTGCATATAAGGATATTGTTGGTATTTTAAGTTTTTGATGTTTTATATACTCATATATTATTTATATAAGAGTGTGCGGACTAGTCCATATATTTAGCTTGGGCCTAGAGACTAAAATTAGGAGTAGCCCATCACTTATCTATTGGGTTCATTTCTTCGAAATTTCTATTGATTTGTCTTTATTCTTCAAGAATCAAGATATTTGTAGTTCTGATAATAAGCCACCTAGAATGATAGTTTTTTATAAATAAGATAATAACATTATCTTCCTCATTTTTCGAAAAAAAAAATATATAATGTAAAAATACTCAAAGCGTTGATGATTTAAATGCTTTTCATAAAATTTATGTTATTATTTTTATAGAAAGAGAAATATTTTATTAATTGAAAATATAATAAAAAATAATACAAATCTAATATTTTTATGAATTTGAAAGATTTCAAATCCGCTCCATTTGGTGGCAACTTGGTATATTATTCAACTTTTTGGTTTGTTTGATGACGAGTTATAACCTTTAATTATTTAACATTCGAGTCTTTTAGTGAGTTATAATGAAAAAATTATACCATATATCTTACTTTTAAAGTTTTATTCGACTAAATAGCAAAGTATCATCTCAAGCGATGGCGAGCTCAACTGGTACCAGAACCACTTTAAACAATGGCAGGAAGAGGAGGAAAAGGTCGAGTCGAGTTTCAGGTTAATACGCGACCCTAAACTTCAACGTCATTCCATGATATTCCGAAGATCGAATGTCTGATTTGAGGCCACTGGATGGAAGCCTAACAAAGGTAAGCATTTTAACACCAATGTCGCTGGCTGTCAGCCAGCAAAGAAGATCGATGTTTAGGCACCTTTGTTGCCGTCTTAGTTCTTTTGGTAAGGCCTTCCGACTTTTTTCGATAGAGATTTAGGTACTGTTAGACTCACTGTTGGAAAAGTTTAACTTGGTATATGCCTTTTCTAGAGAAGAGGCAATTTCCAATAGTTAAAATAAATGGGTATCTCTTGGCTTAAGAACATACAATCTTGAATTTTGATGATAACAAAATCATTTAGGTTTGAAAACCTATTAGAAAAATCTCATATACCATATTACAATACAAAGTTTCTATGCAGGTACTTTAGAAATATAAAAATCATTTGAATTAAAAATTTTGTAACTCAAGGAACTCGTTTAAAAAGAAGCCTCAAACAGAAGACGAAGATACTAGTATAAAGCGTCTATGAGTGAGAACTAAAAACTCTCAAAAGATGAATTAAAATCACAAAGAACTCTTAACCAATACATATCTAAATAATTATAAAAAGGAAAAAAAAAATTGAATGAATTAATTAAAGTAGAAGAAAAGAGTACTAAACAATAAAATAACTCACTATAAACCACTTAAAAAATCATTTAAAAAAGTCAAAAGTTAAAATTTATGAGAAATGAGAATAGAGAGAGTTATTCCACTATTTATTTAGATGTTATTAATTTAGAACAAATACACATAAAAAAAATTTCAATACATATAAGATTCTGAAAGTTTAAGTATTTAACAAACAAGTAAGATTAGGCCAATAACATTTTTTCACTCTTTCACTATTGCAATTTTAGACTTTTGGTCAATAAACGTACTAGTGGACATTTTTAGCTATGGTACTATTGAAATGGAGGTACTTTAGGCCCCTCCATCAGTTTATAAGGATCATAATGTAATTTTTTGGACCAAAATACGTTGTTTTCATAAGTTAGATGACCAAACCGTAAGTTTAGTCATCTTCTCCATCTAGCCAGAAGCACCATTTTTGAAATTTTCCACGCCAAAACTTCATTTTCATTTCCGACGATAAACCTTGAAAGTGAGTATAATAAATTAAAGCTTTCGATGATAGGAATCCAAATACAGTCTTATATTTGTTGTGCGACCATCGAAAGACCTCAATTTACGTGTTTAAAGTTTGAGCGTTAAAACTTTAAACACATAAAACGATGTATTCTAGTGGTTGGACAACAAATACGAGACTAGATTTTGAATCCTCTCATCAATAGCTTCAATTTAGTGTATTTACTTGCAAGATTTATCGACAAAAAAAAAGGTCAAAACCTCAAATTTTCAATCTGGAAACTTCAACTTTTTGAACGCCGGTCCTTCTGACCCTTTTTTTTCCAGTGATAAACCTTGCAACTAAGTATAATGAATCAAAACCCTCGATGAGAGGATTCAAATCTGGTCTCATATTCGTCGTCTGACCATTGGAAGACCTTGTTTTATATGTTTAAAGTTTTAATGTTTGAAGTTTAAACACGTAAACCGAGATCTTTCGGTGGTTGGACGACAAATATGAGATCATATTTGGAAGTCTCTCATCGACAGCTTCAATTTGGTATACTTGTAAAGTTTATTGTCGGAAATGAAACCGGAGCTTTGGGTTAAAAATTTCAAAAATGGTGCTTCTGGCTAAATGGAAAAAATGTCCAACCTTACAGTTTGGTTACCCAAATTATGAAAATAATGTATTTTAGTCAAAAAAAAATTACATTATAATCTTTATGAACTCATGGAGGGGTCTAAAGCACCTCAATTGCTAAAAATGCCCATTAGTATGTTTGGTGCCAAAAGTTCAAAATCACAATAGTAGAGGGGTGAAAAAAATGTTATTGGCGAGTAAGATTGCAATTTCCTTCATGTTTGTCTCCATGTTGTTCCGTACAGAAAGCGTCAACGTAAAAGAGAGCTTTTGCTAGAGTTTTAACATGTCATTCTCCACTTTATAGTGAAAGATTTTGGTTGATGATTCTGAAGCTTACGTAAGCTATATCTATCTCTACCTTTGGTATTAAAAATATCATTGAAAAAACAAAAAACAGTGCCTTTTACTTTGCCATACATATCCACATGAGCCCAATAGTGGTTGTTTTGGTACTATAAAGAAATCCAAAAGCTCAACTCTATTGCAAATCCAACATCAACATATACAAAACAAATAGACTTCCACTTGGAAAGATCTTTGCCACTACTTCCCTATTGCCAAGTCCACATTTGCCCAACATCACCAATAAAGAGTGGGAATACGTCACTCTTTTGTTTGCCTTCAATCATTTTGCACAATAACCCCCTTTTTTTTTTTATATAATAAAGGGGAAACGGTAAAAGGATGGAACTCCCAAAATTTACGAAATTTACGCCTTCACAATGTTGTCTGATCCAGGATCTAGTCCGGTTATAGATTAGAGTGGACCAGACCGGATTAATCCGGGCAATTTTTTTTTTTATTTTTCTTATTTTTGTTTAATTTTTATTTTAAAAATAGGCAAAATTTTAATATATTTATATAGTAGTAAAAAATTTTATATTTTTATTTTATATTATACCTAAACTCATATATTTAAATGGACAAGTCCAATACAAAATTAAAAATAATTATTAAGAATTAAAAAAAAATAGAAATGACATTAAAAACACTCTTCTTCTTATTAAAAAGAAAAAAAAAAGAAAATGGCTCAATTTCTATTCGCAACCAACATCATATTCTTTTATGATATTTCATTTTTCTCTTTTTTTAAGACTAAATAAAAATAATATCTTCAATAACATTATATGAAGACTACAAATGCAACAAGAGCGGACAATAAAAAATGGAAAGCTAAAGGTGAAGATGTTTGGTTGCCATGAAAAAAAAAATTGAAAAAATGCTGGCTAAGATAAAAATAGCTAAAAAAATAAAAATGACAAAATTTTGATGGATGCTAATGCAATTGACTCATTTCCAAACCGAATCGACTCGGGTCGACTCCAATTTTTCAAAGACCCTAAATTTTTTTATTTTTTGCGTCATTTAATAAACTTATCAGTTTTAACCTCTGGATCGCGGTCCACTCAAACAAATTGAATGAGCTGTGTTGGGTACAACAACACTAGTTATC
The DNA here is from genome assembly GCA_948099555.1 of Croton setiger. Lineage (NCBI taxonomy): Eukaryota > Viridiplantae > Streptophyta > Magnoliopsida > Malpighiales > Euphorbiaceae > Croton > Croton setiger. Next base: position 10,237 of record CANUEY010093664.1, read on the forward strand.
CACTGCCCTCGTGCAATCACATATTATAGCATTATGTCTTTGATCCTATTTCAATTGTTTTCTTTTTAAATTATTACATAATAATTAAAATATTGTTAAAAAAGTTTAAATTTTTTGATAGAATTTTTTTGTTTATTATCGAAACAGTCTAATATATCTTTTTACTTTGAAACGAAGAGGTCTCATATTGATTTGATTATTTTTAGTTTAAAAAGAAATATATTGTTTTTATGATAATTAAAATATTTAAAAAAATACTTAAAAGCAAATAAAAATGGTATAGATTTAACATGTAAGTTAAGTGAAGGTGCAATGAAGTTTGGACAACCTCTGCTTGCTTAAAGAAAAAGAGGGAAAAAAAAGGGTCAGTTAAAAAGAGTCTCCACTACTAATTTTTGCTAAAAATTGGATATTTAAATATTTTAAAATGATTCAGCATTGGATGGAAAGAACTTAAAAGTAAATAATTTCCTTAACAAAATGATTTAGGTTATTTTTAATCAATCAAAACATATTTTTTAAAAAAGTGAAATATATTAACTCAATGAAACATTACAATACATTTAGAATCCTGAACATCATCCAAACTCTAAAACAACTATAATGGTAGGAGGCTTTTACTAGACGATAAACCGTCTATTAATCCATCTAACATCAACATTAGAATTAGAACTCAATGAGGATAACTTTGTTTAAACTCATTTACATTCTCGAATTTAATATCATCATATATGGATAATGATATTAATTCACATCAACTTATTTACTAAGTATTAGTTTTTTTTTTTTTTTTTTCAATGCGTTGCACGTATATACCTGTAGTTGATATTTTTAATTTTAATTTTATTATAATTTATAGTATTTTAATTTCTAATTTTATGTATAGTATAATTTGTAATGCACTTATTTTCGTTGTTGTTTGTTAAATTATATATAACTCTAGTATGAATAAGATATTTGAAGCATGAAAGTTATTCAATTATATAAAATATTTTAGTACATTCTAGAAATTAAAAATAGAATTACTAAGATATTCTTGTATAAATACTTTCAGTCGATTGCTTGATAAATTTGAATTATTCTAAAAAATATGTCTAAAATATAAAAAATTAATTTTTTATAACATGAAATATGTATAAAAAAAATTATTATTCCAATAAATTTATTTGTTTTAAAAAAATCAATGAAATAATAATTTTTTTTAGAGCAATCAAAATCAATGTAACTTTAATAATGGTATGACCATAACAATTTATTATTTTTAAATATTCCATTATTTTAAAGTTAAGTTAGTAAAAATAAAAAATTGATGGAACATTTTTGGAACAAAATTATCCCTTATTATCTCTTTCATAAGTAGTTTAATAAGAGGAGTTTAGATAGATTAATTATGAATTTCCCTCAAAAAATTATTAATGATCAACTACTCAAACTTTGCTCTCTTACATATCTACAAAGCCAACATGGCTTTGCCATTGTCGAGCATAACAGAATGAGTAGACATAGTACTGAATTTTTATATTACAAAACAAGAAAAATTCGAGTATAAAATGGATTTTATTATTAAATTTGCCATACTTTACATAACTACATAAAATATTTCTAAATTTATAACAATAAAAATATATTTCATTCATCTATTGATTATTCCACTTTTCATTTGATAAAAATAGCACATAATATGTAACAAAATAAAACTTTTATTGTGATTTTACACCTATTTTATTATTTTCACTATTATTTTAAGAAAACAGAAATTTAAAAAAAAAAAAAAACAAACGAAAATATGTTTCCTCTCCTCCACAGAGGCACGGATAGCTCCTCTGTACAACTTCAACGGCGAAGCTAGCCATGGACGGCGATCTACTACGCCAGTGTTGAAGTTGTCCTCGCCATGGACAACATATAGAACTCCATCAATGAAGATCTGGCGGGAAATCTTGCAAGGAAAACAAAAATAAATCGACTTTATTTGCTTGAATCAATTGTTGGATTTTGCATGGATGGCGATGACCATCGCCGAACATGTTTTGTGTTCTGGTGGCGCTGTTGAGCTCGATTGATAAATTCAATTACAGTGGCAGCACTGAGCTCGATCAAAGCTATCATAGATGGATGTTGAATGTGGCTGCTAGGTTTTCTTCATGGTTGCAGTGGACGCAATAGGGATGCCATGATTAGGATGGCGAGTGTTGATGCTCAATTTGTGCACCCAAAAAATAACCAAGGATGTTGAGAGCTCCAGGCTCGGAATTTACAGGATTCCTATTCAGCTCGATTTTCCTCCTTTTCCAAAATATTTTTCAATATTTTAATCCTTGTCGTATTTTTAGAAATTCTCAAAAATTCCCTTCTAATAACAAAAAGATATATGTTTTTCAATGTGTTTTTATTTTTCAAGTTGCAAAAGAAAAATATAAAAAAAAAGGAAAAGAAAAGAAAAGAGTTAAAAAAGAATGATTTGTGATTTTAATCTTAAAAATCAATTTTAAGATTGAAATGACAAATGTTTATATTTTATTCTTAATTTCGATTTTTAATCAAAGTATGTTTTATGTTTTTAATTTTAATTAATTAGAAAAATTAATTAGAATGGATTAATTGAGAGACTTTGGAAAGAATTAAGAAAAGGATTAAATTGAAGAGAATTAAAAGAAGTTAGGAAAACTGGAAAGGAAGGAAAGGCCTGATTGCAAACGGGAGAAAAGAATTGTGGACGAAAGTTGAATTCTGGAAAATGCTGAGGAGGAAGGCGGAAGGCTGGAAATTGAAGGTCGAAACGACAAGTCGTTTTGACCAAACAACGAAACGACGAAAAGGAGAAGTGGCCGTGTATCGTCAAAACGCGTCAGACGACGCGTCGTTTGGTCAACAGAAAAAGCAAAAAAAATAAAACGAAACGATGTGTTTCGATAACTGAAGCAAACAGTAAAACAAACGAAGATAAAGATCAAACAGAGATGAAAGAAATCGAAGGAAGAACGAAACAGAACCCTAACAGAAAAGGGAGAAGATGAAGACGGAATTGGAACAGGGAATCGACAATTCCCAATTGAAATCGAAAGAGAGAGAGAGAAAAAAAGCTCCTGAAGGGTGATAAATGTAATCGAGACAGAGTGGAAAAAGCGAAGACAGACGAAGAGGACGCGGTCGAAGTGATTGACAGCGGGCGGCTGCAGCCAGAAGGGGACATGGCCATCCGAGGGCCACGATGATTTCCTTGAAAAGGAAATCACTGCAGCAAATAAAAGGGGGGATTTTCGAAAGAAAAAAGAAAAATCAGAGAGAGAAAAGCTTTCTGGGAATTTCTGTAAGTGCTCAATTTAGGGCTTCTGTTCTTTTATTTTCTGATCAATTTCCGTCTGTAATTTGGGGGTTGAGAGTAGATTCTAGGGTTTCAGAAATTGGGGATTTCTGTAAATTGGGGTTTCCTCTGTAAAATTAGAATTAGGGATTTATTGCTGTAAAGATATCTGTTCTTGTAATAATTCTGGAACCGGGAGAAGGATCCTACAGCTTTGGAATAAAAGCGTTTATGAAATTGGTATAATCTGTTCTCCTTTCCTTCTTCCCATTATTGTTGATTCTGTATTGCTTGTTATCGCTGCTGTATTCAAAGAAATAAAGTTCTGTTGGTTCATTAGAGAACCAGACTGATGTTGGTTATGTTTCTGTTTGTTTCCCATTTGATGTCTAATGTTCATCTGAAATCTATTATGTGGTTGCTTTCTGTTCATCTTGCTGCATATCTTACTGCTGTTGTTGTTTTATTTCTGTTCTTCTGTTTTGAGTTGAGGTTGATCTCAGCAGAAGTTTGGTATATGCTTAGGGTTGAAACTGTTTTTGTATTGCCTATGGAAGTGATATCAGATTGAATGGTTCTGCCTTTGTGTCGTTGTTTGCTTGAGTTTCCGCTTATTTTCCAATCCTGTTCATACTGCCTCTGTACTGTCCATTGCTGTTAGGATCTGTTGCCATCAACAATGATCCTGTGTGGGTGTTCAGGTGGTCATCTGTTTGTTGGAAACATGGTTTAACTAGCTGCTTGTTTGAGTCCCTCTTCTGGTTCACAAGTAAGATGCAGTTGTATAGGGATAGTAGGTTGTATGTGTTGAGTCTCCTGTTGGTCATCTTGCTTGAGTTGGGTCAGGGAGTCTGCATGATTAAACCTGTTGGTTGGGCTGCTGATGGTCAGTAGGGAATTTGTGCCTGCTAGCTGTTGTGATTCTGGTCTAATGCATGTCATGTAGGTTATTTAGGTTGTTAAGCTGCATTCAGGTCAGCATTGTTCCTCCATGATCACAATTTTGTTTATTTCATACCATGTTTGCATTGTTTGTTTCTATTTTGAAGGAAAGGTCAGGTTACTTACTGTTCTCAGTTTGTGTCCTCATTCTGTGTTGTCACTTATTGCCTTTGTTGAGTTGTTGCACCTGGTATGCTGTTTAGGGTAAACATATTCAGGTTGAAATGCAGTCTTCAAGCTGTAGTAGTATGCATAGGTCCTGTCAAGTTGCATTTTATCTAAGTATGTATATAGTGTGGTTCAATTGTTTAAAAGCTGCCTACATGCGTTGCCGTGTTCCTTTTGTGATCTGTTATGTATGAACAGAATGGCAGAAGATGAGTTGTTGTGCCCAGCATGCTGGTTATCATTATGTTGAAATGTTGAATTCTGGAATAAAATGTTTATAGGGGGCAGTTTGGTAATTTGTCAATATTTGGTAGACCAAAATGGATATTTAACACGTTGTTGTTTGTGATGAATGTTTATGCATGTAATTTATGATGTTTGGTCATTTGGCATGAATGTGAGGCTGTTTTGATAAAATTTGTGACTTGGGATAAAATTGTAATTTTCCCAAACTTCAAGGACCAAAACTGTAATTTTCCGTATTTGAACCAAATTAACAATTTGGCATGTTTTGAATGTTTGTAAATTGTTTTAGGATTAATTTTGTAATAAAAATAACTTTTGGGGCTGTTTTGTAATTTTGCAAAATATGGGGACTAAAATGTAATTTTACATATTTTGCATCTAATTGTCAATTTGTTATATTTTATATGTTTTGTATGTTATTTTGTGTTATTTAAATGTTTTATGTGCCGAATGGCAATTTTCCCTCCCGGGGGACCTGTTTGTAATTTTTGTAAAGTCCGAGGATTAATATGTAATTTTTTGTTAACTGCTTTTAATTGTTTATTTTGGGTGCCGGGATTTAATTTGGGAATTAAATCGGGTAGAATGTAAATTTTTAGGACTCAATTGTAATTATTTTCTCCGGAAATCGGAAAAAGAATATTTTAGACTAAGGGCTGTTTACTATTCCGCAATTTAAATTTCTGCAATTTATTGCTTTCTGTTTTGTGTTTGTACAAACGATTTAAATCACCGATTTAGGAACATCGCTAGCGGCTTTTCAAAATAACTGTCTTAACTTTTAATTTTCGAAAATCAAAATTGGTTTTAGAGGCCGGTAAATTCGGGCGTTAGTCGAAATGAAATTTCGGCTAACGTACCTTACCCTTTTACTTCAGATCTTTGGTTCAGACTTGCCTTATCCAAATTAAAAACAGAGTCAAAATTTTTTGTTTTTCTAAACCCGGTTCCCAAAATGGGTGGTGACTCAAAACAGATTTTAAGACCGACTAGTTCGGCACCACAACCGAATAATGTTTTATTCACCTTCCTTTTTCAAATTCGAAAATCAATTTTGCAAACCTCTCCCGGCTCCCCGAAACGAGCCGGGCGAGAGCCGAACCCGTTGGCGGTTTTCTGAGCGAAAATCCGGGTCGTCAATAGCGAGACTTTGGCTAGGACGGCAGCCGCTGTTTTGTTATCGTCAATCTTCGTGTAGTGGCTAAGGGACATCAGCGGCGAAGATTGTGGCAGTTGAAGAAGATTCATTTACAAAAATGGTGTTTAAATTCTAAAAGTGGACATCAAAGGGGTTTTTCGCATAACATATATGCGAACTACAGTAATTAGCATAAGAAGTATGCGAACTTGCAACAGTAAACAGCGTGATTACGTTAATGACTGTATTAATGACGTCGTTTAGGCAGACGGAGCAGAGAAAGCCACGTGGCTACGCGGAACAAGTTCGCATATCTCGTATGCGAACTTATTCAAATTTTGAATAAGTTTGCAAAAGAGTTATGCAAACTTGCAACAGAAATCCATCGAAATTCCATTTCTCAGATTTTATCAAATTTTCTTTCCAATTTTCTTTCATTCACAAACCAAAATACAATCTAAATCTTTAGTAAAAAAGTAAATCTTTGGAGGTTTTCACTTGCGAGAGAAAAATTTTAAGAATATTTGCGAGAAAAAGGTATGTTTTCTAATTTTAAATTTAGTATTTTATATTTGTTTAGTTTGTAGGTTACTTGTAGTTAGAATTTTATAATTGAAATAATATGCATGAGGAAAATAAAATTATAGTTTTATTGTATGAATAGAATAAAAGTTTAGGTTAATCGTAGGGTATAAGGACTAGTATGCTTTATATTTGTGAGAATAATTTAATAAATAGGATGTATGCTTAGAAATAAATCGAAATAATAATATATATGTTTATCGAAACATAATTTATTTGCGTAATAATATTATTTGCCATGTTATATAGAATATAAGATTTTGATCTCAATTTACATGCTATTAATTTAGAAATTAAATTGTAAGTAGAAAATATTTAATTATACATTAGGTTTTTAGCATTCTACAAAATTAGCATAATATTAGAATATAATTAAGGATAAATTAACACATACGTTGCAGCAATGGAGAGTGGAGAGTCATCATCTCAGTAGCAGCACGTGCTGGAGCAGGGGCCCGCGAGCGGCGATCTGTTGTTCCTGCAGCAGGAACATATATCGAGCCGCGTGTTTCGTGGGGACCAAACATACGACAGTCCGCTCAGCATCAGACGAGCGGACACGCAGATATGGCGACTGCTGAACACGGAGGATGCCCGAACTCTGCACTACATCGACGAGATGGGTTTCGGGCCGGTGCAAAGAATAGGGTCCATATACTACGATTGGCCCTATTGTCTGCTTTGGTGGAGCAGTGGCGCCCGGAGACGCATACTTTCCACCTGCCTATCGGGGAGGCGACCATCACGCTGCAGGACGTGGAGGTTATTCTCGGAGTCCCCATTGACTGAAGGCCGGTCAACGGTCGTTTTTCAAAGACCCAGGGTCAGGTGGGCCCAGTATTTCACTGATTTGTACGGGTTCGAACCGACCGAAGCTGATATCAGGGGGAGCAGAATCATGCTCCGCAGCATCAGCACCCATCGGCTGACACCTGCAGAGCCCACAGCGCCGGAGCACGTTTTCCAACAACGTGCTCGTAGCTTCGTGTTGTGGCTGCTTGGAGGTTTCCTCTTTTGTGATTCCTCCAAGAACAACATGTCGCTGATTTTGGCGCTTATGCTTGAAGACCTCGCTGCCTGTCGGCAGTACAGCTGGAGTAATGCCGTATTGGCGGTTTCTCTACCGCAATCTGTGCCAGGCAACGATAGGTTGCTCTTATATCGGAGGTTGTCTGTTGGTAGTCCAGGTAATTATTTCAATTTCAAAGATTTTAATTTATTTTAAAATGTTTAGACTTTAGGTATTTATAATTAATTATGAATTGTTGGTTTACAAGTTTAGGCATGGGAGAGGATCGCCACCATTCGACCTACACTCCAGGGTATGCATCCTCCAGTGATCCACGGATGTCCATATGCGCGTAGGTATGTATATCTTGCTATCGCATTTATAATTAGTTATAATTTTACGATATTTTAGTAAATGACATTTATAATTGCTATTTTAGTAATTGGTTATTGCACTTAAATTTTTTGTTTAGATGGCGCATTGAGAAAAATGTTCAGGACATCACCAGCCATAATTTGCTGGGGTACAGAGATCAGTTGTCAGTCATGACAGTTGCTGAGATATGTTTTATTCAATTATCATTGTTTTACTTTATTTTACTATATTTTTCTATTCTGGTTTAGTATATAATTATATATATATGGCAGTTTATGTGGATGTCGTATGGAGAGCAACTGTTACATGCTCTCCCGCCCCACTGCAGAGCAGGGCGTGGGATTTGGACCACCATTACTCAATTAATATTTATTGAGATGGTCGAGTTCCACGTCCCAAACCGGACGTTGAGACAGTTCGGGTATCGTCAGGAGATACACGAACCGACTCTGCTACTAGGTGCAGACGAGCACAAGCGTCTACACAAGATCAACCCGATTGGACGACCGAGCGAGGACTGACTCATATTCCACCAGTCCTCCATCGCGCGGTTGGAGGACCGCTACAACACGTTGGGGCCAGAGATTTGATCGGCTCTGCAGAGGCTTCACTGGAGTACCTGGCATGGTTCTAGGAGAGAACGATCCGCTTCATCAGCAACCCGGAGGAGCGGAGGACCGTAGCTGCAGCTCCTGGTTATATCGGATCTGCGGAGGCATACACAGCTCTGGTAAGTTATAAAAATAATTTTTTTGTTATTTAATTTGGGTTTTTAGAATATTACATATATTTGTTCTCTGTGACAGGCTAGAGCATCATCAGAAGTTCTGAGAGATGTGTTGAAGTATCAGCAGCACCATTTCACTCTGGGGAGCAGACACGAAGATATGTCGGATTTTATTGCCAGAGTCATTGATGGTCTCCAGCGGGGGTTGCAAACCCAACAAATGCAGCTTGACGCCGTCTCCACCTAGACATACGTTCCTGTTTCACAGGAACAGCCGGGGCAGTAAGAGCAGAGGCCTCCCAGATGGGTCGGGCGGGGAGGACGAGTACCACAGAGCGGGAGACAGCGTCAGGTGCATCCTCCAACAGCAGCACCAGCAGAGTCGGATTCCTCCCAGCAGATTGACGCTTATTTGACGGACGTCCTCTATGATGTAGATGCGATTCCACAGACACCGCTCCATGAAGCAGCATCAGCGGCCGGCGAAGCGGAGCAGAGGAGTCAGGAGTCGGACTCTGATGTTCCCCTCGCGTTAGCATAAATCGCCCAGGCGGAGGAGATCTCCGAGATATCCCGAATCCTCCTATGTTAAGGAAAGACTTGGGCGAAGGGATCCGGATGAGTAATTGATTTTTATTTGTATTTTTCTTTTTGTTAAATATTTGTAATCTAATATTTTTTGTAAATATTATTAATATTTTGTTAGTTGTATTTAATATATGTCTATTGTTGTTTGAGTTTTTTATAAATAAAAAATGAATTTATAGTAATTATTAAATTAAAATTATATACTAATTTCATAATGAATTGTAAATTAAGATAAAATAGAGTTTTCATAAGAGATATGCGACCTATTAATTGATTAGTAGTTCGCATAACTCTTATGCGAACTACTAATTGATCATTAGTAATTCGTATATCTCTTATGCGAAAACTCTCAATTTGTCCACCATTTAAAATTTCCTATTCATTTTATCCACTTAACATATTTTAACACCTTCATTGGAAATCACCCGTTGAAGAAGATGAATTCCTTTTTTTAATTGAGCCCCTCAAATTTTTCATATTTTTGAAATGGCCCTTGATTTTTTACAAATAAGCCCCTTTAGTTACTGAAAATTTTTATTAATTACGAATATTTACTTATATTGAAAAATATTAAGAGATAATGAATTAAATTGACTAATATTGTTTAGGTTATTGACGGATATTGACATTTATTCACAAATACTGACAATTTATATCGGCCGAATTTTAAATTAATATTGTAAGATACTGACATATAATGATTTATGTTTATTATATTGACAAATACTGATTTTTTATATTAATTGATATTGAGATATATTGACTTAATTTTATTTTGATTGGTAATGAGATATATTAAATTACATTGATTTTTTTTTAAAGTTCCTAAAAATCATCCAGTTTTATCATTTTTCTGATAACATGAAAATTGAAAAAATTCTAAATTATATTGATATATATTGATTTTATATTGACTTTTAATATTTGGTTAATTAATAAAAATAAATTAATATTTTTTAATAAATGGGGTAGTCCTGAATTTAAAAAAAAAAAAATCTATAGTCTTATTAAATATAAAGTGACATTTCACTAAATATTAAATTTATTATGTTATTTTGTTAAATAAAAAGAAGTGTCCCTAAAAAAGGTGGAATAGAATAGGAAATGTTGATGTAAATTTAGATGAACAACCTTAATGAAACCATCAAAGGAATACTCACAAAGAAGTAAGCATTTTAAGCCCTTTTCTGTTTCAACAAATTGTATTCATTCAGTATGACTTTCCCTTTAATAACTTTGACTATAAGAAATGTTGGTTAGGACTATTTTCGATTATTTCTAAAATTTAAAAAAGAAAAATCCAAAATCAGTAATTTATAAGGGAAGATGGCCAAATTTGAATTTCTACTAAAAAAAAAAGCAAGCAATTAACCTATTGTAGTCATGTGATGGAACCACACCCTACTTAACTACTCCTAATCAGACAAAAACAAACTTAGATGTCTAAGTCACAAAGTTTCGTTTTCCAGTATATAAAGACAATTAAGCTTTGTCCCATTCTTTATATTATGCGTCCAATCCTAAGCAAACCTATTATCTACCTAGCTAAGATTTACTTGCCCTTAGTTAGGACCAAACCAAGTTTTGTTAAGGGCTTATGTTTTAATTTTCGCTCAGGCTTCTAAAATGTCCAAACCGGCCCTGATGATGTTTAAGTCTAAATTTGAGTAATCAGGGAAAGACTTTCGTAACTTTTACAAAGAAGAGATGAAGATGGGATCTAAAAATAATAATTTTTTTTGTTCATTTTCTAAGAATCGTGTCTGTAAGTTACTATCAATACTAACTAAGATTAAATAGTAATTCCAACATTGAAATTAATATTAAAATTTAATTAATCATTCCTTTATCTAATTATGATGCTTGTAATTATTGCTTCTCATTTCATTTTGAAAAGGTTTTTTTTTTTTTTTTTTTTTTTTTTTTTTTTAATTAAATACCAATTTTAAAAAAGTATAAAAATATTTAGGTACAGCCAAACAAAAAATTTAAAAAGTAAGAAAAAAATTAGCTCAATCTCTTGCCACATCTGGATCCCTCATCTTTTTAAAATTTGTCATTCATACTTTTCTTTTATGTATGCATATGATGGTGTAAGATTTTATGTTTTTTGAAAACCAAGATTTAAGAGCTTCTTCATACTTTATTTCTTTTTTTTTTCCTTTTCAAATTGATTAAGGCAATATGTTGATGTATATATAATATGTCACTAATATTGGTGGCTAAGGTAAGAAAATTTCATTTGATTTGAATAAAGGTGAATAAGGGGTGCGAATAATATGGTGGTAAACAATCTTCTCACTGTTTTAAATTGTTCGAATTCAATTCTCCAGAAGCTCCACCCTACTAATCAACTAACATACCAATTAGATATTTGTGTATGTCTATATTAAAAAAACAGTGAACCATTTCTTGGCGGATGTAGGCAAAGATTTAGTGTTGTCATCCAATACAAAAATCCTGTGGGGTTTTCTTTTTCCAAAAGGGCCGTTAGAGAAGTAGACTGCAACTTTTAGCTGACTTCTATGAAATTTGGAATCATTTATGTCAATAATATCCTTAAAACTAAATTAGAAAGTTACAATTTCCGTTGTTTTTTTTATTGGTTGAATGTTTGGTGTAACTTGGTTTGATTTAAGATATTACCGATCCAAATCGAATTACAAATCAAAATTTTAATTTAGATTATAGTGTTGGAATATAGAAATTAAAATTAGGATGTATTTCGTAAAATACAGAATATGAAATGGAATCTTATATTAAATTTTTGAATTTCAATCATATACCAATATTTTATTTTCATATTTAGATTTCTAATTTTATAATTAATAATATAATATTTGAATATAAATATTTAAATGGTATGTAATTTTAAGCTAAGTAGAACTGTAAAATGCTTTTCATTATATTTTCAATTTTGACTGCAATTTAAAATATATTTAAATTAAATATTATAATTTATATTTTTTAATATCTTATAAAATGATATTATATCTATATGATTAAACATAAAGGTTTACTGAATATCATACTAAATTTCAACGAAATGATATGTAATTAAATATTTAAATTTAAAAATGTTAAGCTGATAACCAGAGACTGGATATTTAGAATGAATTAGAAGAAGAAAACTTGAATGCATTTATTTCATCAATGTAGCTATTTATACAGGTTGAGATTACATGTGAAGTAACAAATTATCTAATCTGTACAATTCAAATAATTTTAAATGAAGTTCAAACCTGTTTCTCCTTATCTTCTGTTACTGCTTATCGTTGACTCTATTTTACACTCTCCCTCAAGTTGGATCATAGGATTTCCTATGCCTAACTTGACTAGAGTATCGTTGAAGTCCCTCCTAGGTACTGCCTTTGTGAGAATATCTGCCAATTGTTCCTCGGATCGTATGAAAGGGAGGCAAATGCTTTCTTCCTCAAGCTTTTCTTTAATGAAGTGCCTATCCAGCTCAATATGTTTAGTGCGATCATGTTGCACTGGATTTTCTGAGATACTCACAGCTGCTTTATTATCACACCACAGCTTACATGCTCCTTTTGGCGGAAACCCGATTTCTGTCAACAATTTCTTTATCCACAGAACCTCGGTTAGTCCTCTCGCAATCCCTCGGAACTCT
>CANUEY010093848.1:0-10544 GCA_948099555.1 Croton setiger
TTTTCTTAAAAATATGAGAGATTAAATTCTTTGGAAATTTTGAGGAACAACAAATCGGATCGAGGAGGATTCTGGATATCTCGAGCGTAGAGCATTGATCATCATCGGCTTTTTTTAGGGGCAAAAATCGAGCGTCAACACCTTAACAACAAAGTAATGAGTTTTTTAGGGTCACTCAACAACCTTCACACATATAAATCAAATATAATAAGATTTGGGTACAAAGAATGTTTAAGAGACTGTAGTAGATTCATTACTCAATTGTTGTAACCTCTTAATGGCTGCAGGAATGTTATTTATACTCAAAACGCCGTTAGACAAAATCTTCAAAAATTTTGGCGTCACGAGTACTATGTCTGATCATCGCGGGCGCAACGCATTTAATACCTTCAACGGACACTTACTTCAACCATTAATGTCATGCCACGTCAGATCTATTTGTAAGAATTTGTTTGTCACGAGCGTGACACTTTCTGGCGCAGACACGACCATGCTCTATTCTAAAAGTCAAGTTCCTAAATTGAATGTGACGCCTTCTGAGTGGATGGTAACACTCAGAAATTCAAAGTCAACTAGTCCTTGGATGACCGTCGTGAGCACTCTAAAAGTTATAGCGGACTCAACCCTGCTCTGTTTTGGCTAAGTACTCTACGAACAGGTAGCTACAAATTCTTCTTAAGGTGTAGCGGGTGCGACACCAGGTAGACTTTTGTATACTTCAATTTTTTGATTTCTTTAAGTATTTTAGACTTAACATCATGCGCTACAAATCATTTTGAATATCATTAGAACTTTAAAACAACTCATTATGTTAGATCAAATTTCAAAAGGAGGACATTTGCACAATAATATATATGAATGTGCTATTTAATTAAATCAATGGGTAATTATCTTTGGGTCCCTGAGGTTTTGGCTAATAGACTCCTTGGTCCTTCTATTTTCAAAATTGTATCGACGGGTCCCTAACTTTTTAATAAGAGACTCTCGGGTCCTTCCGTCCACCTTTTTTTTTCAAAATGACAAAACTACCATTTGGTTTATTTGAATCGGACCGGACTAATTAAACCCAATTTTAAATCAAACCACAGTAAAAATTTAAAATAACCAAAGTGGAATTCGAACCAAAGACCTTAATGATGTTAAAGTGTATGATAACCAGCTTCACCAAGACACTTTTAATGTATTAAATTGATGTGATAAGATTTTATTGTGTAAGGTACAACCATTTACCTTTTATGGCTATAACAATTATCTATTCTTTTAATTAAGATTTTATTAAAAAATTACATATTTATTTTTTTATCATCTTAGACAAGTCTGAAGGTTAGAAGAGAAAGTTTAACTTTTCCGGAAAATTTAAAAAGAGTTTACAGAAAATTTAGTGTTTATTTGGAGAAATTAACAAAAATTAGAAACCTCATATTTTTTATATGGAGAAATTAACAAATATTAGAAAACTCATATTTCTAACTCAAGGAAATAAAATATTTATTGGAATTAGTTTAATTATATTTTTATTAAAAAATTTAGGCGTAATTATTTTTGGGTCCCTAAGGTTTAGCCTAATGTACTCTGGGGTGCCTCTATTTTGGAAATTGTATCATCGGTTCCCTAACGTTTGGAATAATAAACTCTCAGGTCATTCCGTCCAAAAACGGCGTTAGTCAACGGAAAAAATCAACGATTTTTTTTCCAATAAATATTTCATTTTCTTGAATTAGAAATATAAGTTTTCTAATATTTGTTAATTTCTCCAAATAAAAAATATGAGTTTTCTAATTTTTGTTAATTTCTCCAAATAAACACTCAATTTTCTGTAAACTCTTTTTAAATTTTCCGGAAAACTTCAGACTTGTCTAGGATGATAAAAAAATAAATATGTAATTATTTAATAAAATTTTAATTGAAAGAATAGATAATTGTTATAATCATAAATAGTAAATGGTTGTGCCTTACACAATAAAATCTTATCACATCAATCCGATACACTAAAGGTGTCTTGGTGTAGCTGGTTATCATGCACTTCAACATCATTAAGGTCCCTGGTTTGAGTCACAGTTTGGTTATTTTAAATTTTTACTGTAGTTTGAGTTATAATTGGTTTAATTAATCCGGTCCGATTCAAATAAACCAAATGGTAGTTTTGTCATTTTGAAAAAAAAAATATATTGACTTTTTCCGTTGATTAAAGGTCAAAGTGGACGGAATGACCTGAGAGTCTATTATTAAAAAGTTAGGGACCCGTCGATACAATTTTGAAAATAAAAAGACCAACGAGTCAATTATCCAAAACCTCAAAGACCCAAAAATAATTACCCCTTAAATAAATAAAAAAATTAAGCATTACCTGTGTACACGTGATAAAAAGATAGTAATATATATATAATTAATATAATTACTATTAGCTTCAAGAGGAATGCAAATAGATTATAGATTATTATACTATAATTATCTCAAAAATTAATGTGAATCTGTTTGACTCTCTCTCCAAAGTGAAACAACGAAGACAAATAATTTTGCATATCATAACTACATAAGATTAAGTGTAGTTTCTGCATAGCGAGAAACAAATAGGAAATTAGTTGCCCCCCAAATAACTAACAAAAGTAGTTTAACAGTTGCTAAATTTACGTTAGATTTTGAAACTATAAGTATTGAGCAGTTAATTACATAATAATATTGATAAAAAGCTGATTAAAAATGTGAACATATATGCTGTTTTTTTGTTGGGGACTCTTATACAAATTAACCGTTCATAACTTGATTACCTAAAACTGAGTCTCTGTTGAACTAAAAAAAAAAAAAAAAAACTGAATCTCTGTTAGCTCTTTATGGTTTTGATATGTATCAATAATAGATTCATATTTTATTTATGGGATTGGTTATTCTGGTAAACTAGAACTTGAACTCAGACTACTCTCATAATATAGAAGGCAGATGAAAACACTCTTGGCATTAGCGTCATCCAGAATTATTTCAATCTTTTTTGCCTCTTCATTTCAATGGAAAAAAAAAAAAAAAAGAAAAGAGGTTATTTTAAGAGAATAAGCCAATTCTAATATAATTTAAGCTGGAGCTTTTTGACTTGGAAATAATTGGTTAATATATTAAGTTCTTTTACACATTAATGATCTTCGTACTTCTATTCTACATGGTTACAACAATAATCACTAAATTTTCCTTCTTTCTCTCAAGCCCTCCCTACCTTTATAAGCAGGAAAAATGGGGAGGGCCATTACTAATGGTTTAAAAAAAAAAAAAAAATGTTCATTCACTCTTTACAGCATGGTAAATGTGGGAAACAAAGGCAAAGGAAGCACGAAAACTGACCGTACCAAGCATCAAGAAAAATGCATAGCACATACACGCATTATACCCGATGAAGAAGGACAGTTGCATGAAGCCGTTCATATTTGATCTGCCAAAGAATAATATGCAATACCCAAACATGAAAATGGCCGGCGAACCCCCACACAAGAAAGACCTGCACCAAACCTTCAATAACCATATGCATACAAAAAATTGAAAACTGATGCAAAAAAAATATATCTATATATACCTCCACCACCAACGATGGTCTTCTGCAGAAAGTTGAATGTATGTCATCCCAATGCTCAAAATTGCAGTAATTAAGACAAGGATGATGAACGTAACAAACAGTATGCTGGGAAGAGTACATATTTTAAAACCCCACAAGCTTGCATATAAATGATGCAGCTCAAGGACAATTGCACTACATGATAAAAGGCCGGCAAGAAACATCTGAGCAGGTGTCTTTCTGTACCATCCCAATGATGGGATTTCACGTGGGTACCTTTTAGTGGCACAAGGTGCTTGAAACTCTGATTTCAAACAGTATCCAATCAACCCCCCGAAGGCAAGCAATGGAACAGCTAAAAGTATGAGCATGAGAAGGATCACCACAACTGTCCCAAATGGAAGTGCAGCAGTCGCCCCATAGGATGCAGCAGTAATATTCAAAATTGAAAGGATCACAAAAGATGGACCAAGATATAGAAACCCGCTAAGAATAACACTTCGTTTCTGGAATGAACATCAATGTTCAAGCCAATTAACATAGGAAAAGTGAAAACAGAAAAATGACAAGGAAAACGAAGGCAGAACCCATTTCGCAAGGAAAAAAAATCTCTTACCCATCCAGTTTCGGCGAACATATTGTAGAAAGATGCAGCACTATATCCACCAATGACGGATGTAAGAGTATAAAGTAAGACAAAAGAAGTGCTTAAAGCTCCACGGTTGTAGGGATAGAGAATGCCAAAAAATGTCAAAATGAATAAAATGCAAACCCTGAAGGGAAAAAAAATAGTTTGGAAAAAGAAATATCATAATTGTGATATTCGTAATAGTCATATTGATTAACACAACCATGGATAAGCAAAGTATCCTCTGATACATAGCAATATAATAATTTACCATTATTTAAATACCTTGAACCATATAGCAACAAGCTTAGAAAAAAGTATAAAGAAACATCAGACAGATTTTAATGAAGTCAAATTTCAATCATTTAACATGCAATACAATAAAGTCAGTTGTATGATCTCTATCAACTAACACAGTCGCCATATATTCTTCAATGCAACAGTAACCAGAAAAGTAGACAAATAAATAGGGCATATACCAGTAAGGCTTTGCTTAATAATAAAACTTCATGCGAATCTAATCCAAGAATAGCTAACCAATATAGCACTTCGCAAAATGATTAGACATAAAGTAAAAAACTGAGCATCCACATCATCATTTTTACTTACATTGTCAGCAGTTGAGTACCTGTGCCCAAGACAGCACAAAACAAGGGCATGTTCTGAGGATATCTGAAAACATCACCATGAATGTACTTCCACCCAGCCTCTTTATCTTCTTCTTCATCTCCACTTGAAAATCTGTAAAAGACAAAAAGAAGAGAAAACAATAACTAAAAGAAACATGCTTCTGGACACAACTATATGCTACAGAGAGTCATTCAGAATTTCCCTACTTTCTCAAATCATTCTTGAGTCGCCGCATGAAAAGTCCCGTAACTAATCCCATTAAGAGCAAAATGATGACAACTGAATTAACAAATGAGAACCAATGTATTTTCTGATGTATTGGAAGCAATGAAGCTCTTGCATATTTGCTCATCCTACTCTCAAATGGAGTTAAGGTTGCATTCCAGAGAACCGAATAAGTAAATTCAACATCTATCTCAATATCTTCAGAAATATCCACGGCATTATTTGGATCACTAAAGGAACTTACTTCAATAACTCTATTGCCATTATAGAGAACATCAAACTGCACATGCTTGAATAGATAATACTTAAGCTTACTCTCATCAGGAAGCCAACTCTGCTCTTCAACTTTCCCAATAAAGCCCCATAATGGGAGATCATCATAGTACATTTGGAAGTAATAATCATTACTAATAGCATCTCTAAAACTCAAAATTTCATCCTTTCCAAGCTTTTTCTTACAAAGGGTAACTCCAGTTTTGTCCTTTCTGAATCGCAAGTCGTACAAAGAACTACACAAACGATCCCCATTTAACACTTCACCAAGTGTTTCTTTCTTTGGGATTACGTTATCTGCGAAACCCACAAGGAAAATGATGTAAAGTTTCAAGTTTCTCCAAAGCTAATTTCTGGGTTTCAACCATTAAAGTGACAAAAAAAAAAAAAAAAAAAAAAGAAGCAAAAACAAAAACCAAAACAAAATAGAATAAGAAAACAACTCCATTACACGGTGAGTACCTAAGGAAGCTAACCTGGACGACAGAATGGCAAATCGTAGTATTGATAAGTCACACTGCAACCAAACCAATATCCACAAATATCAATAAAAAAACATTAACTGTCAATAAAGATACAATTTTGATTGGATTTTAGAGAAATCACCAAATGGGTACCTGGGATTGTGCAAGGGACCAATTTTGTTCACGAAGAGAGAGACTGGATCTCTCACATTGTAACGATGATCTGCTGGCGATGAACTAGCGGATCGGAGAATAAAGATCTGAATTATGAAGAGAAGTAGCATGGTAATTCGTACAGGGAATTTTCCGAATTAAGCTCATCCAGAGAGGTTTGAGGATTGGAGGGAACAAATCGAAACCGTTGACATTTGCTCGTCTCTGAAGTCTGAAGTTAGACCTGAAACTGTACTCCCTAATAGTGTCCGTAGACAAGGCCATGGGCCGTCTGCCCATTGGGCGGCCCATGGCCAAATCGGAACCGCTCAAACCATAACTACAACCATGAGAGTGACAATTCGATTAATGTTCAAGTTGTTTTTTGAACTGTGATCCGTATTGAACCAGAATCGTCAACGAACCGCTCGGATCGTACCTTCGAACCGCTGGTTAACCTCAAAAAAAATTATTTTCTAATTATCACCGATTAGAATCAAGAAAACCAGAGCTGCCGACCGTTGGAAATAACTGCCTGGCTCGGCAGGCCTGCTGAGTTTGTTACCACTGGAAGTAGGCCCCCAAGCCCAACAGTTTGTAACGATTGGATGCTTTTTTCTTTAAATTTTGGACATTTTTGTCTCTTTCAACAGCAATTAACGGTCATTTTTAAGGATATTTGCATCCAACAAAATTATGAATTGTCTATAAATTAAAATGGGATTAGCTCATTTTGGTCATAAAAAATTCTCTATTAATTCTCTACACTCCAATCTTCATATATTTCATCAAATCTCTTATTATACTTAATTTTTTCTTCCTCAAATTATATTATTTTTATTCATTTTAATTTGAAAAAATGTCTTAACTCAGATCAGCACCACCGGAAAAGGTAAGGAACCGGAAATCCAAGAAATTGGAGACCGGATAATTCACGAGTTCTTTGCTTATCCTACCGATCTGACAAGAGTCATATATATATTAGCGGGGTTCCGATAAATTCGCCAACTCATTTGGACAACTTCACAACTGAAGACTCCCGTCAAAATATAAATACCGAGATGCCACCACCAACCCCACTATCGCAACAACAAACATGTGTTAGGAAAACACGGCAATCACTGGAAACCAAAACATGCAGCGAAACAAAATCTTTTGATCTCTGATTTCCTGTCAGGATCCATGTGATCCGTTTAATTCGATGAAAGGGATCAAAAACTAACCTTTTAATAATTCAAATTGTAAATCACGAACACCCTCTATCAGTATCCACACAATGCTTCCGCCTAGAGTACTAGCTCACTGAACAGCAATTGGGTGAGATCAAAATCATCTCTCAAGATGATTAAGGTTTCATGTTTGTTCTTTTCCTTTTCACGTGTTTTTATGTGTATTGGTCTCTTTAAATCTTTTTTCTGAATAAGATACTATCTTATATAGCATTCTAATTTCTAATTCGAAATTGGATATGAAAAGGAAGACACAATCCATATCTAATATGGATTACATTTACTATTAATATTAATATTATCTAATATTAATAATTAAAATAATTGTGAAAATAATAATAATAATAATAATAATAATAATAATAATAATAATAATAATAATAATAATAATAATAATAATAATAATAATAATAATAATAATAATATTCTCAGCCCAAACGCATTCTTGTGTGTGACCTTGGTAGCAGGTTCAATCTTTATCAGGCCTACAAATCATAATTGGCCTCTAGTAAGAAATTCTGACTATCCAATTAATATAAGGTTGTTGTTTGTCCAATTAAGCTTAATAATAATAAATGCATTAATCCCTTTGTCACACGATATCTAGTTCGAACATAAGTCTCATACTTATATTGTCCAAATTTATGATTACTCGATTCTCCAAGTAAACTGATAAAACAAATAAGATTGATCACACTATCAATTCATTTGAGCATGGTCTTGCATTTCACAGTCTCACTCATTAAAGGGCCCAAAAGATCTCTCTCTCAAAGAGAATGATAAATTTTATCTTGATTGCTCAATATCATTTACATGACTTTTATCATGTTTAATCATAACCTTTATAATTATCCAGTTAACGATAACATTTGATTATCTCAAAACATAACAGTTCTCATATTAGAACCTATGACAATCTCAAGTCAAAGGATTAAATCATAACTATAACAACTACCTACCTATATACGTCATTAAAGTAGACTTTTTTTTATCATACATATGGCATGCCATATATTAATCATCATAACCCTTAGACCAATTATTACAAGCCTCATTTATTTACAAAACAAATATCTATGTTTCAAACAAACCAAACCACAATGATATAATTTACATATTATAAATTCTATATGTTAATACAAAATCAGAAAGAGAGGCTTAAAGCTTCAGCTAATCGATCTGTACAGAAAGAAGGTGGATCTGAGGCCGTCAGTTGCCAAGCAAAAACCTAAAAACATAAATTACAATTTTGATGAGTCACAAACTCAACAAGTATAAACTAAAATAATATAAAACATAATAATAAATCACAATCCAAAGAAACATAAATAAAACCTATCGATGAGTGTGAGCTTATATCATAGGATTCCAATTACTTTGCGAGTTTTAACCGATATAAATAATAATACCACATAATTCCATAATAATAATCACATATAACAATATTCAGATGTCTATGTCATATGATTCCATTTAATTACATTGTTACCCATCGAGTCGAGTACTGCCCCGGGAATTTCATATAACAAATACAAGTGGCTGACCAGTAACAAAGACCTATATAATCCGAAGGTCCATCTGTAATTCAAGATCCATTTATAATCCATATATTGACCCGAATGTCTCATCTATAAAATCATGTAGTGACCTGTAGGTCTTGCTTATGAAATTTGCAAATACCAATCAAAATGATCACAATTGTCTTTATTAAGTCCTATATATACAATTATCACAATATCCAATATAATCAATAATCGGGCTTCAGTACCAGTCCAAACAGATAAACATCATATAATCAATCTTAATAAATCAATTGGTCAGATTTCATTAATCACATATATTCAATCAATAACAAATTCAATTGAACAGGTTTTAATACTGATCCAAATAGTTTAATCATCATATAATCAAAAGCAAATAAATCAACTAATCGGGCTTCAGTACCGATTCAAGCAGTTTAAACATCATATATTCAATAACAGTAAATTCAATTGACCGATCTTCAATACCAGTCCAAACAATTTAAGTCTATATATTATCAATTATTTCATAAAACAATTCATTTCAAACAAATATATGTAAGCTTACACTTACCTTACAATTGCAAATAAGATTAAGTCCCGAGTTGTTTTCCCCGCTGCCCTTCTATAATTAATGCTCTTATATGTTTCAATGTAACAAATATTTAATTTCCTTTACAAACAATTCATATAAGACATGATGCATGATTAAAAATTTATTCTCTTCTATTAACTTAATTCTATTTAAAAACATTTCTATTTTCTATGAATTTTAACTTATAACATATGTTTTGTATATTAAAAATAATTATTAATGCCATTTATATTAAATTTCAAACTCAATTTATCACATACTCTTTATATTTAACAATAACTATTAACTTAATTTATTAGCCAATTAGTCCAATTTATACAAATAAATTCAATTTAAACAAAAAAGGGCTCAATTGAATAAGTTTTAAAGTTTTCAGAGACTTAATTAAAGTCCGACAGTAACTAAAGGGGTCACTTTGCAATATTTTGAACTCAATTTTGGTGGAAGGATCTAATTAAAAACAATTAAAAGTTCTAACGGACTTAATTGAAAACGTGCCAGAACTTCAGCGACCAAAATGAAGTCTGCCGCAACTTAAATCCAGAAGGACTAAATTAAAAACAATTAAAAGTTTGCTGGAAGGACTAAATTGCATAAAATTATAAACTTTTAGGACCAAAATATATATTTACCAAATTCAGGTACCTAAGGTAAATTTTCTTCAAAACGTAGCAGAGTTTGCCATTTTGAACCTTCTTCTTCCTCACGCTGCAACCTGCGCAGGCCACTATTCACAAAACAGGGGCTTGGCGATTCGACCAATTTTCTCCCTTTTCCCACGTTATTCCGATGCCAAAACTTCCCCCAAATTCAACACAATCTATCCCAAAGACGTAAGGTTACCCATGCACGTTGGTTTCCATTTTTCTCTTCCTTTTTCTTCTAATTTTCTCTTCTACCCTATTTTGCTCTTCTTTACTGTTTTCCTTACTTTCAGAGTTCTCTCTTCCTTTTCTATCCTCTCTACTCTATCCTTCCTTTTCCTTGGACAGTATGGAGTCCTTTGAAGTAACCTTTTTCCTCATATTTTCTCTTCTCTCTTCTCTTTTCTTCCTTTACCTGCTATTTTGGATTCCCTTTTGTTTTCTTTCTCTTCTATCTTTTCTCTCTCTCTTTCACCCTTTTCTTCCTGTTCTATCTCTTCTTCTAAGCCAGAAACAAGTTCCTAAGCAGCTAGAATTTTTGTTTTTCATTTCTATAGAACTTTACACCTCATTCTTTTTCTATTTCCTTCTTATCTCTTTTATGTTTTCTCATCCACATTTTCCCATCCTGTTTCTCCTTTATAA
>CANUEY010093964.1:0-10174 GCA_948099555.1 Croton setiger
CCTCGTCCAGCTACGCTCCCTCTTTCTCTCTCATTCTTTCTGTTACACTCCAATTTTCATCTTTGATGCTCCAATTCTCTGTCTCTGCTCTTAGTTTCTTCCTAATTTTCAGTTTCGTTCTTGCCCAACTCCTCTCTTCCATTTTCTCTTTTCAATTTCACTCCTAATTTCTT
This sequence comes from Croton setiger, assembly GCA_948099555.1. Lineage (NCBI taxonomy): Eukaryota > Viridiplantae > Streptophyta > Magnoliopsida > Malpighiales > Euphorbiaceae > Croton > Croton setiger. The sequence goes on from CANUEY010093964.1 coordinate 174, forward strand.
CCTGGATTAGGCTTCGACTGTAAATCCCTAATTCCCCAATTCCCTTTCTCAATTTCATTTCATTCCTCTGTATAAATTTTCTGTTTTATTATTTTATTTTATTTTTGCAATTGAACCAAAACCCATCTTCTAACCGAACCCAATCTTAGATCGAACCAATTCCGGTTCGATCAGTCTCCACACCCTTTTTCAATTCCAGCCCTCAACTTTTTTATAATTATACTTTTAACCCCAGAACTTCTCATTTAATTCAATTGCATCCTTCCTTCCCTTTATTTACTAATTTACCCCAAAACTTCTACTTCCCTTCAATTTCATCCTTTTTCTTCAATTTTCTCAAAATCAACCAATTTTCTTCATTAATTTTTTTTAATTTTTTCCAAAAATAAAATTCACACTTTATTTAAACATCATTTTTAAATCATATTTTATTTTTTTAAAATGGAAATTAAAACAAAACCAAATTTAAAACATTAAAATTGAAAATTCATCAAAAAAAAAGGAAAGTTGAATAAAATTGGAATTTTTCTTTCTTTTTCTTCTTTTTTAATTTTTCCCAAAAACCAAAAATTAAAAATAGAAGACTCGAACACAAATATTTTTAGAAAAAAGGAATTTCTCGGACTTGAATAAAAATCATTAAAACAATTTGAGAGAGAAGAAAAACTTGGAATAATCTGGAATTTGAGCGAACAAAAGCTGTTTTCGGAACTCTGGAGATTTCATCGAACTGCTGGCATATTATCATCACTGGTACTTTTGGGGCAAAAATTAAGCGTCAACAGTTTGCCCCCACTTTGATATAAATTGTGCGAAGCATAAATTATATCAAAGTAGTAGTTGACGCAAAGATGAAAGTGAATTTTTGGATATTTCCTTTTTAAATTTTGGGGTCAAAATTGAGCGTCAACACCGATGCTTAATTTTTTCGAAACGAAAATTAAGATTGATTTCCTAAAATCGGATCAGGATTAAAAAAATCTTTTTAAAAAAATGTCTCAGAAAAACAACAATTTGAAATAAAATAAGCAGTTTACCTTCATAAAAAGTAAAGACTAACTAAATTATTTAATAACATTTGGGGGTAAGCCAAAATATCATACATACACCTTGTTTTGTTTTAAGCAAAACCATGGGCATTATTATAATTATTTGTTAGTGGCATTAATTAATTCTAATGATATGAAAAGAAATAATGATTGAAATACAAGTGTTATATCATTACTTATTTAATCCATCTCCAAAAGCAAAACCCATAAACTATTTTATTAGCAAGATGAAAAGTCGTAAATGCCCTTAGGCTCCACGAGATGCAGTGGATAGTTGATTAAAGTGGAGGTTTTTGAACGAGGAAGGCCATGCTCTGGCCCTGGCGGATGTTGTCAAAAGCCAAGCAACGTATGAAAGCATTTGGGTAAGCTTGTTTGCATTCATGGATTTCTTGAAGAACCTGAGCAGAATCATTGCATCCGAACATTGGTAGTTTCCAAAGTGTCCAGTACCTCCCATCATAGTATCCTGGCATTCTGCTATTCTCTCTACGCACATACCCACGCTACAATAATTTAAATCAATCGAAATATCTACAGTTAATGCAAACATTTAACCGTTAAACATATTTAAATAACTAATTTTACCAAATACACCCTAAATCTGACAAACACAGTTTTAATCAATCTTAATCTCTTACCTCATCAAATTCAAGGCATGGGATCCATCCTTTTCTCATCATGTAATCAATATTCTTCGCAATCGAGTCATCTGAAAGTGGAGGAAGGTAAGATAGTGTCTCAAACTTCTTGTTATCGATTGGATTCCATGTCTATCAAAACCAAATTAATATATCAAACAAACAAACAACCAACTCTGTCAATAACTATTATAAACATCTAAAAGGAAATAAATTTTCAAATGATGTCATTAATAATTACCTTCATGCAATGAATTCTGGAACCATTAGAGACAGTTTTGTTGTTCCATGAAATAGAATCCTTGGCAGGGAAGAGTGAGTTGGCTTTTAGGCTTTGATAAGCAGATGCAGCAACCGGGGCTGCAAAGCTTCCGGAAATGGCAGACATATTAGGGAAAACAGAGGAAAGACGTGCAGTGCAGAGTACAAGGACAAGCGTGATCTAAGTTTATAATTTAGAAAGAAAAGAAAAGATAAAAACGGTTCAAGAAAAAGACAGATGACAACGTGGGGTTTGTTACACGTGTGTCACTGAAGGCAGACGGTGGGTACAAGATGATGGAGAGTTTCAAGCTTTGGTATCATCACCATTCCTTAGTAAATTTGGAAACTTTAGGATCCACACCACACCCACTTGGACCCGATTCAGACTTAAACAGACAATTTTAGTGGTTTTGAATTTTTTAATTACACTGAATAACCTAACTTTTCTTTTGCCTTACAATTAACCTAACTTACAAGACTTTTTATGTTTAAAACTCAATGTTTCATGTCATTTTCTTTTGAATTTTTTTTCTGCTTTAATATACGTATTATTACAGTTTTTATTGTATTGATTATGTATATGTTGTTTCTTTAGAACTAATTGTAGTACATAGATTTTGTTCAGACATTACGTATTGGGTTGAATATTTCAAAAACTATCCACAATTTTATTTTTATTTGGATATCTATTTCTATTTCTATTTTTAGTTAGATTGAATTAAATAGTAAAAAATTATTGTTGGAATATTTTAAATTTGCTTATTCGATCTAAACAGAATAAGCAAATTATCGACACAAACCATATAAAACAAATAGATTATAAGTTTATTAATGCTTAACCTACAAATTAGTGGGTAAACACCTGTTCAAATTCAATTTAAAAGATGAATTAGTAAAGCTCAAGCCATGTTTTGAAGCTCCCTTAATAAACGAGTAACTGTAGTTTTATACAAGCTCGAGAGCCTATTTTTTAGCTTATTTGCGAGCTTTTTTTAATATATAAATACTAGTAAAAATTAACAAAAGAAGTCTGAGCTCGAGTTCAATACATTTGACTTTAACAAGCTGGGCTTGAACTTAGCTGTTTCTAAAAGCCCCAAGCTCTAACTAGATTTGCGGGCTTGAATCACATCAAGCTCAAGGTCAACTTATTTTGAGATCAACTTGAAAATGTCAAAGTTCTGTTCAACTCAAGTTCATTTGGAACTTTACTTACAAGCTAGAAGAATATTTAACACGGAAAGAAATAGAGAATGGTTTTCTTTGCATCTCTTTCCTACTTTGGTTAATTGCAAGTAATAATAGCCCTACTTAGATATATCAAACCAATAAAACAACAGAAGGTTGCAAGTCCTGCACCATAATCCTAAGTGGTTTTTGCAACAGGCAAACAAGTAGCATGCGGCACTTACATATCAAAATGCATTGTTAAAATAATTAACTATATCAGAGGCTTTAAACTCTACTCAGTTCAATAAAAAGTAGAATCTAAAGGAAGTTTAGTGATGTTAGCTCAATTATCCTCAGACCACCTACAGATAGCTTGAGTACTGAACTTTTGAAGTTTAGAATTGGCTCCGATATTAGCTTTCAACTTCAAGTGCCTTGAGAATGGTAGCCATTTATCAGAGTGCTGAAGACCTCAAAATTTTTGCATAACATAAAAAATGCAAGCTCCAATGACAGCTAAGGCATATGCCCACTTCAAAGTTGGGTGATACTGATGCCCCTTAAGAAGCTGATATATTAAAGTCTCCATTGTCAACGCTAGTGAAATGTCCTTTCTGTTCTGATTAAACATAATTCCCTGGTTTCTACTCTAGGATCTGCTAATGACTCATCAATAGCAGACCAATATTCATTATGCTTTGCGGTTAGCAATTTGGTCTCCGCATTAAGCATTGTGAATAGTTATATCTTCCACAGAGATGGATAAGAAAGATTGCTGAGATTGATTGCTGGGCTTTGGCTTCTTTGAATACTTGAGCAATTGGGGACTTCATCCTGAGTACACACTGAGTTTCCAACACACCCCTTCTTTTCAGGTAAAGAAGAAGCTTTTACTAAAGAACCACACAAATAGAAACAACTTGCAACCATACTCACCCAAGTAAATCATTCACTTTCCAACAAACTACACAAATAAAACTCCCGTCATGCCCGTCCTTTCAAATGCCAGAACTTTCATTTTTGAAGGCACAGTCAAGATGACATGACATGCCACATGCGACACCTTGGAATGGAGTCTCTGAGCTGCAAGTTAACCACAGGCTGGGATCCTAGTTGTCACCATACTTATAAAAGAAGCAACACGAACACCTCTTGCAAAAAGCATCATCTTGTTTTAATGTAGATCTGCAAGCAGAGTTTTTACAGAATACAGTATTACCTAAATCACTGCTTCCATCTTTTGTTGCTTTGCAATTAACTGAAAAGGGTAATCGAGATGGATGATCAATTTTCCTCTGCCTTTCGAGGATCTTTGAATAGGTGAAGGAGTTGACTCTTGTCTCCACATCTGCATCAGCCTCAGACTATGCAGATTTTTCCTCAGATACAATTTTCAGAAGATGTTCAATAATTTTCCAACTTTGTCAATCCTGTATACTTCCTTTCTTTTTCCCATTTCCACACAGAGGATCTGCAAAATTTCCTGGCGGCTGCATGACTGTAGCATTTCAGGAGCAGCTCACATTATCCATGCTTAGCTTATAGACTAATGCTCTCTTTTCATCCACCCTTAGCTTATAGACTAATTCTCTCTTTTCAGCCATGCTTAGCTTACTACATTTTGATGAATCGAGTGCACTTCCTGGTACAACAAACAAAAATTCTTACTGTTATACTTTCATTTAAAATAAGTCAAAGAAACAAACAAAAAAAGCATATTAATTTATTGCTTATTACGCTGCCTTCTACATCAGGTTCTGCATATGAATTTATATTACCTCTTATGAATCTTCAATAGCATACCAATATTTGAAATGCTCATTCAGTTGATTCAAAGATTTATAAATGTTACAAAATGAATAAGTCTTATCATCAACCAAAAACTTATGAACAACCCCATCAATCTCAATGGAACTCCAACCAGAAACTGTAGCTACTCCTTCCTCTCTCATTAATTTCCTTAAACTAATGACCTCTTCCCAGTTCCCTTTCATGGCATACATGTTTGCCAACAGTACATACCTTCCACTATACTTCGGCTCTAACCGGATAAGAAGCTTCCCCACCTTCTCACCCATTTCAAAATGGCCATGCATCAAACATCCATTAAGCAATGAACTCCATATAGCTCCATCAGGCTTCATTGGCATAAGATTTATCAATAGTTCTGCTTCTTTAATCAAGCCAGCTCGAGCTAAAATATCAACTATGCACCCATAATGCTCAATCAAAGGAGCAATGCCGTAAACTTTACACATACGTCCAAGTAACCGAAAAGCCATAGCTAACAGAAATTTGTGATTACAAGCCGTAAAAACTCCAACAAAAGTTACAGCATTAGGGGAAGGTCCTTTCTTCTCCATCTCCTCAAAAAGCTCAATTCCTCGTACATATTCCCCATTGATTGCCAACCCTAAAATCATAGCACTCCAAGCTGTCACGTCTTTATATGACATTTTGCTAAATATTTCAACAGCATTTTTAATGTGTCCACACTTTGAATAAAAATTAATCAATGCAGTATTTATTTCAACCTCATCACAAAAACCATGCATTTCTACAAAAGAATGAATCCATTTCCCAACTTCAAAGGCACCAATTGCAGCACAAGCATTAAGAACACTAACCAAAAGAGACCCGCTAAACCTTACATTGCTACATCTCTTGAATTCTTGAAATAACCCGATCGCCTCGTTAAAATAACCATTCCATACACACCCAGAAACCATAGCACTAAAAGAAACTTCATTTCTTATCGGCATTTCATCAAACACTTTACGTGCTTCATTAACCATTCCATTGCTACTATACCCACTTATAAGACTGGTCCAACAAACAACGTTCACACGAATACTTTCATCGAAAACCTGTCGAGCAAGTTCCATAGCTCCAAACTTTGAGTAAGCATTTATAACAGAACTAATTACATAAAAATCAAACTTATGCCCAGACTTCACTAGTTGACAACAAACTTGATTAAGCGAAGACAAACAAATACAACATTTAACCAAGGAAGTAAATGTATGAGAATTTGGTTCTATTCCTCTACTACGCATATGAGCAAAAAGTGATAGACCCATTTGTGATTGTGCTGTTTGAGAGAAACCCATTATCAAAGAATTGCATTCGAAGATATTGGGTATTGAGATTTGATTAAAAACCATTTGCGCGTAACTTATGTCTCCATTCTGCGATGTTGCAGAAAAAGCTAGGATTTTGCTGGTTACAAAAGTGAAATGAGCTAAGCCGTTAGTAATCACGCGCGCATGTATTTGCTTCAGCTCGGACATGGTTTTGCATTTCTTCAAATGAGCAAGGATTGGAGAATTTGCTATTGACGATAATACGATTCCTGGCATAGGCAGATCACCTTACAAGCCTAAAGAAAAACAAACTTTGGAAATTTGTTATTGAGCCGAAGCTAAAACATATTACCTACTTAATTAAACCAAATAGCACATCTCATTAAAAATTAATAAAATATCACATATTTTATATTAAACCCTAAACTAACTTTATAAAGAGATAACACCGTGAAAAAGGCAACAAAACATCCCTTCCCATACTTTCGTTTTTTCAAAACCGCTGCTTATTCAATCTTTGCAATCGCGCTGCGATTCGATCTTATTTTCAAAACTGCTTCTTCATTCTTCATGTGAAATCCTGGACAATTCTTGATGACAATGGCGACGGAGCAAAACATGGGTAGAGGTAACCAGCAAAGAGATTTCTTGACCTAATAGAATAACACCGGGAGAGAGACAGGCAGACTTCTGATAAGGCCACTGGACGGCTGCCGGAGAGTGGAGAAAGGTATGATATATACAGCTTTCTGGTATATATATTTGTTCTAAAGTATATATGAACATTTGATTAGTATATTACTTTGCAGTATATATGAGTATATGTTCATATAGACAATTTGAACTTAAAATAAATGAAGCAACAAAGCAAAAAATACATTGATTTTAAAAATTTCAGAATTATACTTAATCTATATAGTATATATGTCAATATACATAGTTCATATATATTGACATATATACTAAAATATGAAATATATATGCTATTATATATATTTTATATGTACTGTTATGTGAACCATATATGAATTATATATGACAGTAATAAAGTTCATATATAATGATATGCATATATAAACTATATATGACAGTAATAAAGTTCATATATAATGATATGTGTGACATATATATGATAGCATATAAAGTCCATATATATTGGTACATATACTATGAATATAGTATATATGTTAATATATATAATCCATATATATTAACATATATACTAACATATGAAGTATATATAATATTATATATAGTTCATGAATACTATTATATATACCATATATGAACTATATATGACAGTATATGAAATACTTTTGCAATGATATATGTGAAATATATATATAGTTCATATATATTAGTATATATACTATGAATATAGTAGTATATATGTCAATATATATATTAATTATGTATAAATGAAGTAGCTCAAGTTAGTTCAATTACATAACATATATACCAATATCTAAAAAATACTGATACATAAGTCAGAATATATGTTTTATATATAATATTTATTTACCATACTGGTATTTATGCTTTATATATGTTATCATATATATTGGTATATATGACAGTATATATGTTCTTATATACTCTAATATATACTGATGTCTGATAGTATATATATTCTATATATACTCTCAGATATAAGACTGATATAATGTGTTAAATCCTTCGATGTTTGACTACTACCAAAAACTAGGTTGAAGGAAATGACGAAAAAGTTGTTGAAGAGGTTGACGATCAAGAAATGATTTTTGTGAGTGACCGACAAAAGGTTACTAAATACTACTAACAGCTTTAAAAATAACGTGTTTTCATCTAATTACAAATATAATGTATTACTAAATTAATGTGCTAACAACAAATTTTGTGAATTCCGAAGTTCGGAAGAGGAATGCGTCATATTTGAAAATCAAAAGTCACATCAAGCCATTTACAAGCAACTTTAAATCATCAACAGCTGAACTCCTAAAGAAGCGAATGAACAACAACTTTGAGATGCCTTCCTTTAACTTCGGGCTCCCATCAACTCAACCTGCTAAAGACAATGAAGACTGAAAACAATTTTTTGAGTTTCAAATATTGCTGAAATATCTATGAATTTTCATTTCCTCTATAACAAACAATGTATATTGGCTCTGAGCATAAAACATTATTTTCTTATATATATATATATATATATATATATTTGATTTGAGGAATTTTATACTAGTTTTCAATATTGAAAGTGTATGCACAGAAGTAAATTTAATAGATACATATGAATTGGTACATATAATAGTATATATGCTGGTATATATATTGTCATATATAATATGATATATCAGCATATAAAATAGTATTGTATATACAATACTGTATATTGACTATGAACAAAATTTAGTTGATAAAGTTATGTATGTGAACTACATGTTGAAATTGTAAATTCAAATACAACTACCAATATATATATATACTGGTATATATGACAGTATATATATAATATATATACTCACTATGATATAAACCTAAATTTCCAACAATGTCATATATATCATTATATATTAATGTACAAATAAGTGTAAATGCTTACACATTAAGAAAATATATTTCGTATATCAGTGTATGTCATCTTCATGTTCAAATTGTAAAAGAAAATAGAAATACAAGTATATATGAAAGTATATGTAATATATAAATATATATCATTTTATATAAGCTATAAAAATTCTGTGAACTATAAAAATGATGACAAAATCTCATTACAACTGAAAAAAATAAAAACAAAATTCAGAATCATTAAAATGACATCTCTTCATCGACTCAAACTACATGTGTTTTTGTTATGACCTAATTCTTTACATTTACTATAGAAGATAAATTCTTTTTTTCACCAACTGATAGAATGCATAACTTCTTCGGTCTTTTGGCTGGGCGTTTAACATTGGGTGGAATGATTGGAATTCCAGGATCATAAATACCAATTGAGAAATCCTCCAATGGCATTACCTGATATGTCATCAACCCCAAATGATTTTTCATCTAAAATTTGATACTTATTGTCACGAATCCCCAATACCTTCAAAACAAAAGCAATCAATATTTTAATGGTGAATTATAAGTTTAAGTTTTAAACCCCAATACCTTCAAAACAAAAGCAATCAATATTTTAATGGTGAATTATAAGTTTAAGTTTTAAAAACCGTATATATATTAAGTACAATATGTAAAAATAACGTATATATACCAGTATATATAGAATATATATGTTGCGAATGATCAGTATATATACTAGTATATATATAATATATATACTGTATTTGCATAATATATGTACCAGTATATATAATCTTATACAATGGAAAATATATATTATGCTATCCAGTAGATATATACAAGTATGTATATATACAAATATATACTGTCATATATACCAGTACACACAATGTGACACCCCTGACCAAAAGCATACGTCTTTTTGACGTCATTTCACACATTTCATGCATTTTTATTTAAATGCATCAGAATATGACATTTACATGAAATAATTGATTTCAGAAATGATTATAAATTAGTTAAAAATGATAAACAAGAGTGGTTTTAAGTTCGTTTATCGTCGAAAGACATAAACGGAGCCAATTAGGGTTTTTGGTTCGCGCGATCGAAAAATATCGAAAACGCGCAATATTTTAAAGAAAATGGATTTTATATGATTTTATGTGTTTTCATATGTGATTTAAAGAGTTTTGGGACCAAAATTATACGACGACGTCGTACGGTTACGGTTCCGTAAAAATTGTCGAGGTTTC
>CANUEY010094060.1:0-11779 GCA_948099555.1 Croton setiger
TCATATTAAATCATGATGCATTTTGAATGAAAATGCGTAAAATGCATGAAATGACGTCGGAACGACGTAGGGTTTAGGGTTGGAATGTCACATAGCATAGCTTGAAATTCTCATTCAAATCATATATCATCATATTCAAAATATATCCAAATCATTTACTTAATTTTCATATCATATATCATTTCAAACTATAATGCATTTTAATCAAAAATGCACAAAATGCATGTAATGACGTCAAAATGACATAGGACTTAGGTCGGGGGCGTCACATTATTATTATGAATCAGTTTTTTTAATCTTAACAAAAATATAAATTCTGAAAAATAAATAAGTGAAAAAATCTAGAATCTTCTTCTTCCGTTGGTTCACCATCTCCCCTGCTTATTTTCCTTTTGTTGCAGATAGTGTTTTTTTGCTTCAAATGCTCTTGTTCTAATTCAATCCTGACATAACATCGAGAAAACGTGGATCGAAATGCAAGCCTCTAGTAATTCCTGATTATTAGAACATACATTGAATCATATTTTGACAAACTGACTATATTTTTTTAATAAAACACTTCATTTGTTTTTTTTCCTTTGTCTGGTTGATTTCTGGATAAAGCATGGAAATTTGAAGATCCAAAACAAACCCAATAAACTTAATGAACTATATAACTAAAATTTATATATATCAAATCAAGAATCAATAAGAAAAAAAAAACACTAACTAGGGTTTAAAGAAATTAAAGCAGCAGTGTTGCTAAAGAAGAAAGCATCATCAGTCAATCCATTCTTCAAGTAATAATCATTAAAAGCCCAAGAAGCCATGGATTGAATATCATTCGGGTCATAGCAAGACCTGCCTTGCTGAATGGGTGCCCAATTAGCACCACCCGGTCCACATGCCCAATCAATCATTGCCTATAAAGACTGATCGTCGGTGTTGTTCTTGGCCAGGCACCATAGATCTTTAGGAGCGACGCTGTTTTGAGCCACTAAAGAAAGCAGAAGCAAAAGAGAGATAAGTATGAATAACAGTAATTGATAATTGAAGAAAAAGAAACAAAAAAAGTTGCAGAATTCGTCAAATTAAAGAAATGGGAGTAAAGAAACGGTATTTGATAAGGAATATGACCGTTGGGATGTTCTCGGAAGGAAGCTAGATCCAATTGAAAAGAGAGAGTAAAAGATTCAAAGATGAAATGATATGGAATTGGATTATTATTATTATTAAAAAAAATTAAAAAGGATCTGATAGTAATATTAATGTAAAATTAAAGAACCTGAAATAAATATAATACAAAGGATAATATTGTTCATTTATGTAAAAATAACGCGCATTGTAGACGGAAGGATCTCATTACACAATTTTCAAAATTTATGGACCTATTAATAAATTTTCTAAAATCAAAATACCTAGAACAAAATGTGAAAAAATTTTAAAAACCTGTAAATAATTATTTCTAAAATAAAAAATTTAAAAGGATAAATAGACCAAGTTAGGCAAAGTAGTTAATAAAAGGACTAATTATGTAATTTAACAAAATACAGGGATGAAGGATTCTAAATTTTAACTATCAAGGACAAAACAATATAGAATATGTTAAACGTCAACAATAAATTTAGGAGTAATTACTTTCGGGTCCCTGAGATTTGGCGCAACGAACTCGTAGGTCCCTCTATTTTGGAAATTATATCATCGGGTCCCTAACTTTTGAAATATTATACTCTCAGGTCCTTCCATCCAATTCTGCCGTTAGTCAACGAATAAGTCAACGTTTTTTTTTCAAAATGACCAAATTACCCTTTGTTTGAATCGAACCATGATTTATTTGAATCAGAACTGTGGGTCCCACTCACTATAAAAATTAAAAAATAACAACAGTGAGGTTTGAACCTACAACCTTTGATATATGACATAACAAAATAACCAATTGCACCACAACACTTCAAAGTCTTAATTTGACGTGATCATATTTTATTGTATAAAGCACTACCATTCACATTTTATCATTATAGCAATTATCTATTACTTCAATTAAGATTTTATTAAATAATTACATATTTATTTTTTAATCATCCTACACAAGTCTGAAAATTAGAAGGGAAAGTTTAACTTTTTCTAAAAATTAAAAAGAGTTTACAGAAAATTTAGTGTTTATTTTGAGAAATTAACAAAAATTAGAAAACTCATACTTTTATTTGGATAAATTAACAAAAATTAGAAAACTCATATTTTTTATTTGGACCCTAGAGTACATTAAACCAACCCTAAACCCAAAAATAATTACTCCTAAAAAATACGAGTTTTCTAATTTTTGTTAATTTATTCAAATAAAAGTATGAGTTTTCTAATTTTTGTTAATTTCTCAAAATAAACACTAAATTTTTTGTAAACTCTTTTTAATTTTTCGGAAAAGTTAAACTTTCTCTTCTAATTTTCAGATTTATGTAGGATGATTAAAAAATAAATATGTAATTATTTAATAAAATCTTAATTGAAGTAATAGATAATTGCTATAGTGATAAAATGTGAATGGTTTGTGCTTTACACTATAAAATATTATCACGTCAAATTAAGAAACTAAAGTGTTGTGGTGCAGTTGGTTATCATATTATGTTATATATCAAAGGTTGCAAGTTTAAATTTCACTGTTGTTATTTTTTAATTTTTATAGTAAGTGGCACAGATCTGATTTAAATAAACCATGGTTCGATTCAAATAAACCAAAGGGTAATTTGGTCATTTTGAAAAAAAACATTGACTTTTTCGTTGACTAACGGTAGAATTGGATGAAAGGACCTGAGAGTATAATATTTCAAGAGTTAAGGACCCGATGATATAATTTTCAAAATAGAAGGACCTACGAGTTCGTTGCGCCAAATTTCAGAGACCCAAAAATAATTACCCCATAAATTTATAATTAGCCTTAAATGAAAGCAATATATTCCCGCCCAAAAAAAAAAATGGCGCCCGCTTAAATCATTATTAAATATTAAAATTAAAGGGTGATATATTAGCAACAGTAGTAAAAAAAAAAAGCAACCACCGCCAAGGCGAAACCCCTCTCCACTTCTCATCATCATGGCTCCCAAAAGACTAACTGAATACGAGCGGAAGAGGCTAGAAAATATTCGCCGGAATGACGAAAGGATGGCTGCACTCAGGATCCACTCCAAAGCCTCTCAACTCTCGGCTATTACCAAACGCCGACGGTCTCTCTTTCTCATTAGTTTTTCTACATTGATGCTTATTTATTGCTACTAATATGGGTATTTGAATTGAATATGCAGAATTGGAGCATCCAAGTTGAGTACAGAGAAGAAGAAGAGGAACACGCAGACGGAAACTCCGGTTGTTATTCGGCGGTCACTTCGAACTCGTGGAATGCCACCAGATTCTGAAGGTTTAGATAATACTCGGGTTGAAACTCCAACAAGCCCAATCGCACAACTTTCCCCTTCGCGAGTGGTGGGTCCAATTAGTATGACGGATGCTTACAGTGGAACTGGGTCTGATCGAGAATTAGTAAGCACAATTTTGTCTTTTCAAAAGAAATCTCACGAGGCGGTGAAGGAGGGAAATCATGATTTGGATGGTGAAATTAAGATAGAGAAGAAGGAAATTGACACTCGTGTTAATCTGGGGTCAATGAATTTGAAACAGGAGAATACATCAAGGGTTATGGCAGGAAGGATAATGGTAGTGAGGTTTTTGCCTTATAACATGATTGTAGCAGGAAACAAGTTTGGTAATGTTGCATTTTGGAATGTGGATGGTAAAGAAAAGAAGGAAGAAGATGGGATATTCTTGTATCGACCCCACACTGGTCCCATTTCAGGAATTTCGTTTCAACAAGCTTCCCCAAAGGTACGCTGGATTATTTATTTCAGTGACAAAAATAGATTTGAATACTAAATTTATGCAGTATATATGCAGTGTTCGTGAATTGATTCTTATAATTATATATAAGTTGATGGTTGGTTGTCAAACTCTTACGTATAAAGCAGACACTAGTCATTATGATTTGGGAGAGAGTCTAGTAGCACTATAACATATAACGTCAAATTCCCATCTTGCTCTAATGTTTGAAGATAGAGTCATTTGTTCCTAGGCTCTTTGAGGGTTATTTCCTGAATCAAGATTTTAAGTTATGAGCTTTTTCATTCACGACTTATTAATAATTAATCATTTAATTTCAGAAGAAGTTTCGGTACGTTTAAGAGCATATGATTATTTATTTGATATCCTTTTGATCCTGGGAGTGATTTGGTTCGATAGCTTATCATTTATGATGACCAAGTATTTCTGTCTCCATTTTCATAAATTTTTGAGTTCGTATGCTTTTAATTGATTAGGAGAATCATCTTCTCAATTTGTCGCAATTCACCTAGGATTAACAGCAATTGCTGAAAGCACAAAACTGTTCATCAAGAAAACTCCAATTTGGGGAACTATCAATTTATTAGAATTTGATTTGGAAACGGAATGTGTGGGACGTCATAAATCATGTTTCTTTGCAACTGGATGATAGATTTAGAAAAGGGAATCTGAATTAATGACTTCTGCACTTCACTTCACTAGCAGTGAAATTACTATTTATTTTTCGTAATTGTGTCAATTTGTTGGTTTTCTTTTTCCTTATCTATTTGACTGATATTGCTTATGATATTTTTCTTTAAATCAAGTGTAGATCTTCACAAGTTGCTATGATGGTTTTCTTCGGTTGATGGATGTTGAGAAGGAAGTATTTGATCTGGTATACTCTTGTGATGATGCTATATTTTCACTTTCCCGACAGCCAAGCGAAATGAATGGCTTGTATTTTGGTGAGGGTCGCGGAGGATTAAATATCTGGGATGAGAGGGCAGGAAGGTCTTCTTTGCATTGTATTCTCCATGAAGATAGGATTAACTCCATAGATTTCAATTCGCAAAATCCCTACATTATGGCCACTAGTTCTTCAGATGGAACAGCTTGCCTCTGGGATATAAGAAGTGTAAAAGCAGACAAGGCTAACCATTTAAAGATAATAAGCCATAATAGGGCAGTACATTCTGCTTACTTCTCGCCCTCTGGAAGCTTCGTTGCGACAACTAGGTACATGCTCCAAATCCTATTCGTAATGCTATGATCATTTCTAACATTATGTGGGTAGATGAATAACCCTTTTTGCACATTTTTTGGCATCAAGTGTGCGTACATGCGTTAAACTTAGCTTCAATTTTCTGCAGCCTGTACATCTTATGTAGCTATTTTTGAGTCAAAAAAATGAGTGATTATTTTTAATTTGTTTATTCGTTTCGGTGGGGTTGAGCAGTGCAGATGACACCGTTGGTATACTAGGCGGTGTTAACTTCCAAGACTCTTCTATGATACACCATTCCAACTATGGCAGATGGATTTCTTCTTTCAGGTAAGCTTTCCCCACTTTATGTTATTTGTCCTTTTTTTAATACTTGAATTTTCATTTTGCTTTTGCTGCCTTTGTATCTAGGCTAGAGATGATTCTCATTTTTTATCTGCATCAAAAATTCAAATAGCCTCAATGAGATTTGTGTTTTCTGGGAAGAAATTTTAACTGTCCTTATCCATTCTGTAGTTTTCCCAGTTTTCTTTATTAGAATGGAGAAATTGAAAGGTAAATACTGCTAACTGTGCAATTAGTAAATGTTTTTTTATTGCTTCTTTATTGAAACTAGAGGAATATGGGGATGGGACGATTCATACATCTTTATCGGCAACATGAAACGAGGAGTCGATGTGATATCACGCCCAGAAAGGAGAACAATTTTGACTCTGGAAAGTCCCCATGTATCGGCTATTCCATGCAGACTTGATGCAAATCCTCACAATGTTGGAATGCTAGCAGGAGCAACTGGTGGGGGCCAAGTTTACGTGTGGACTCCAAGCTAGAAAGTCTAGTGTTGTATTTTGGCAAAATTTTGACTATGCACTGTCATGTGTCATGTAAGTTACACAACATTGAATCCTAACATGTTATTTGGCATTTTTTAACCTAACATTAAGGGCAGAGATCTCATTTACATATAACAAAGAAAAGAGAAATTGCTTTAAATTATTGATGCATGTTCTTCCAAGAGGTGAGTTGAGTAGGAAGTAATTGCTCATCACAGGAAAGCACAGCCTGTGCCATCAAATTCCCAAGCCAAGCATGGTACAGTAGTCCTCTTGAACCAAGTCCACCAAATAACCAATATTTACAAGTACCTTTTTCACCCACGATATCATCGACACAACCCAAAAGCGGGAGAGATCCATGTGGAGTTAATGGTGGCATTGCTCTCAAACCAGCCCGAGCTCTGGTGAAAGTCCAGTCCTTAATTCCAGGGTAAAAAGCAGATACCTTTGGGACAAGTTCTTGGAGAGCTTTTGAAGCTTCATCTGAGGAGACGTTTGGTGATGAGTTCCTTGATTTCCACTCCCATGTTGAACCCATATATAAACTGCGCGTCCCTTGTACAGCAAGCCATGCATCTGATAGAATTGAAGGGGCACACCTTGGATACTCTTCCCTGAAAACTTCCCAAATTAGCTAAATCCAAACACCTTACCTACATTACCTACATTATGAATTTTTGGAATCCTTAATTTTGCTAGAAACTTAATTTTAGCAAGTAAAACTCTTTCCAAATCAATAACCATCGAACAAAAATCCTGTCACCATTCAAGTGCAACTTCATTTTGTAAGTGCTAAGGGATAGCATCTGCTTTACCTTATATTATCCGGCAGCTGCAGATGGGCAATTACACCTCTGCATGTCCTCAAAGGCAGTCTCCCAGAGAGTTCTGGAACCATGTCTGCCTTGGCACCCAGGCATATTATAACTGCATGATAATCCCCTGCACAGACATTAATTTTAAAGAAGGAATGTAAGCTTAAGGTTTCCCAGAGCCAGTAAAATTCCCCAACATTCAGCTGTAAGAAACCATAGTTCCTTACTATGAGCTTTTTAATCTTTTTGGTCTTGCAGTAAAAATAAGCATAAAAGTGTCAAATATAATATAACATGGATAAAAAAGCATAACCTAAAATACAGAGTCTAACGAGTAAATCCGTTTTAGAAAGTTTACCTCCCAATTCTTTTAGGTTCGGAATGTGTTTCTTGTGCAAATGTAGCTGCTTTCGACCATGGCTAAAAGCAGATGATTCCTCCACTAGATCTTCACAAGCAAAGAATAGTGCCTGGGAAAATAAATAGATAAGAAAAAAGGAATCAATGAAGGGGAAAAAAATCATTGATTCTTCAGACCTGAAGATACCGCAGAGGATGAACATTTACAGCTTGAGGCATGTAAAAAGCTGTATTGAAAGGCAGGGAAATATGGGGCATAAGTTCTTGGGCGATGTGCGTATCTACTGTCTCTATTCTGCAACTGGCATCATAGTTCTGGGCATTCTAAGAAGATAGCAGAACAGATATCAATTCCTTTGAAATTAATTAAGGATGAGGGTGTTGGAGGATTATTACATCATGTAACTGGCTCAAATTCTTGGTACTTGTAGCTGGTCTCAAGATGCCTCTAAAACGAAAGGAAATCCATTAGAACACACAAATACGAAAGACGCCATTAAAAAAAAGGGCCTGGGGTGAAAGGAAAAAAACCTTCTTCTAACTATAAAGCCATCAAGTTGTTCTCTGGAAAGAGCTGCCTTTTCAGCAACACTTAACAGCATCAAGCATTCTCTCCAACATTCAGCACCCTTCCAGAGAAGCTTAGCTGCCAAAAATAAGGCTCATTGGAAATGAACAACAGTAGGGAAGGGTAGGGTAGGGATCGTATGAGCAAGTGAAAGAAGAGAACCTTTAGGAGAATAAGGGTGGAGGAGCCCACCAGAAACACCAGAAGCACCTCCACCGATTCCTACTTCATCAAATATATCAATCCTCAAATTTAAGTCTTTAGGACAGTGCTGCAGTTTTGTCAATGATTTTTCTTAAAAAATATAAAAGAAATCGAAATTATCCATATAAACAACGAGAGCAAAAACCTTCAACAAATGCCAAACGACGGAAAGACCAGCAAAACCAGCGCCTAGCACGGCGTATCTGAATTGAAAATTTGACAAAAGACGGGGAGGCGGTCAAATGGCTGTATGAGTAACAGAGTGAGGATTAAAAAAAAAAAAAAAGAACTACCTGAGGGGAGGTACGGAGAGAGAAAAAGAGAGAGGACAAGAATTGATTCTGGTGGGTAGAGCACCAGGGATTCGCATAACAGGAAGAAGCATCGGGGTGGGTGGAACTGAGTCTGGAGTGCTCTTCCTCTAGAACAGGCACAGGGAAACTAGGGGTGGGGGCAGTTTTTTGTTTTGCTATCTCCTTATCACTCGGTCAGTCATATATTGCTTAGAAGCGTTGATTTAGTTTTCAGAAATCTATTAAGTTGAGGAATAACCTAGGTAGCATGTACAATAACTTTTTCCATTTAACAAAATGCGATAATCCACAATTAAGAATTACAAATTCTATATAATATAGTTTTTCACTCTTTAACTTTCTTAAAAATATTTGGATTTTCACTCTAATTTAAACTGTATATAAAATATCACCAACTTAGCTTTCTTTTTTTTTTAATTTTTATCTTTGACTCTAAATTCATATTTTTGTCTAAAATTGAACAAAAATTAAAAGAAAAGAGACCAAATTAACAAATGATTCTGCTTGCCAATCGCTGTCCACGAAAACCAATAAATGATATACCAAATTAAAGATCTAATTATGAGGAATCCAAATACGTGTTCAGTTTTGTTCGAATATTCTTGGTTTGATCAAAAAATTCAAAAGAAAATTCCGAATTACCTTCAACATCACCGCTCAAAGCAGTCGCAACTCGCCAATAATTTGAATACAAAAAATGTTTTTCTGAAACTTGCAAAATGATTACGGAAAATTTTGAAAAAAGTTTTGAGGAGAAGTTCGATCTTGAAGATTGAAAATCCATTTAAAATAAAAACTAGAAACCCATTTTTGAAAAGCTTCAAAACCAATTTTCAAGTTAAATCTAGAAAAAATTTTGAAAAACAAAAGGTAAAAACAATTTTCAAATGATAGAAAACAAAGAAAGGAAATAGAATAAGCAAACATAATTGATAGAAAGCAAAGAAGGAAATAGAATTAGTCAATAGCATACATAATCCCAATAATTATGTATATTATAGTTAATACATTACCATAAAACTACATGTAAATCATATATAAATAGGTGATTACACAAATGAAAAACACAAGGAATTAAGAAAGCAATTCCTATTCTAACAAATAATCTCCTATTTTTAACATAGTACAGAGCCAGGTTAGTTCACAAACAGTTTGTGATCTGATCTAGGCTTCATCATATACCAACAAAAAATTATCTCAGAAAATAAGTAATCAAGCTGAAGAATCTTGCTCAATAGGAGCAACATAAACACCCAACAAGGATATTGTTGCTACTCAACTGCTGTAGATTATCCAAAACGTTACCAATAAATCAAGCTCAACAGAAACCAATAGTTTGGCTGTGAATCTCACAGTCAAACTAAATGAGTTCAATTACACCCTCTAGTCTCGCCTTATGGAAATAGCCATCGGTGGTAGAGGGAAGCTCAACCATATTCTGGGAGCTCCACCTCTACCATCAGTAGATCCAACCTACATCAAGTGGAAACAGTCAGATTCAATTGTTTTTTCGTGGATAATGGAAAATATTAAGGCAGAATTGGTTATCCAGTATGTACAACATTCAACAGCGAAAGAGTTGTGGGATAATCTAGCCACAACTTTCCAAACTGGATGGGACTCTCTGCATATCTTTGATTTAACAGTCAAAGCAAATAATTTAAAGCAAGGCGAAAAAACGATAGAAAAATACTTTGGAACCTTACAAGCAATTTCGAAGGAGATCGATCGCCAGATGCCCAATCCGATGAAATATCAAGAAGATATTGATATTTTCAATCCGATGAAATATCAATAAGATATTGATAGTTTCTCCTTGGACTAAATGACCGGTTTGAAACAGAACGTCGAGACATTCTCAAGCAGGAACCTCTTCCTTCAGTGGAATGGGCATATGCTATCATTAGGAGAGAGGCTGCTAGAAGAGAGATTATGGGTCTGGAAAGAGAAAAATCAAACCCAGAAACATCACAAATAGGGCAAGGTTTTTTGGCCAAAATCCGGTCAGATTCTTTCAAATCAATGGCTGGACCATCATCCTGGAATGAAAAGGGGGATAGATCGAGGCTAAGATGCAGCCACTGCGGCGGAACGAGGCACACAAAAGAGGGGTTGATGACGATCCGCGCGACGACTTTTCCGATTTTTAATTAAACCGAAAAACTTAGATTTTTAATTTTGAAAATAAAGTGATAAAATATTTTGGATGTTGCCGAACTAGTCGGTCTTAAAAAATTTTGAGTCGCCACCCGTCGAGAACCGGTTTTGAAAACCAAATTAATTAAAACTCTGTTTTAATTGACTCCATTTTTAAATTTTTGGATAAGGCAATTGGTTGAACCAAATTTTGGGTAAGAGGGTTGGGTACGTTAGCCGAAATAAAATTTCGACTAACGCCCGGTTCGTAAACCGGCCTCGCTAACCAAAATTGATTTTTTAAATTTAAGTCAAGTCAGTGATTTTATTTGAAAACTCTAAGCGATGTTCCTAACGGCGATTTTAAATGTTCGATTACAAACACAAACGAGAAAGCGATTAAATTGCGAAAATTAAATTGCGGAAAAATAAAACCTAATTATCTAATTATTACAAACCGAGAAATCCTACAAATTTACAATTCTACCCTTTTAATTTCCCAAAAATAAAACCCAACCCAAAATTACAAAAATACAATATAAAATATAATACTACAATTTAATACTTAAACTTACAAAACTTTGCAATTTAGTCCAAATTATAAAATTCATGCATATAAACTTAAAATTAAGCAAATTAATCGATCAAAATAAAATCAAATTAGTCCAAAAATAAAATTTCTAATTCTCTGCCATAACTAAGAATTATGAATGAAACTTGATGAGAAGCTAAACAACAACATGTAAAGGTATGCAATAAAAAGATCAACACAAATTCACTATAAACAGAATCATTAAGATTGGTATAACATCTTTGAAGGAATAAATCACATTTTTGTTATCATTTAAACATGAATCTGGTCCATTATTATTTAACCTACAAATGTATGAACCATAATGGATGCATGCTGTTCAGTTGTGTTGATAAAACAAAAGAAGTGCAAGAAGATCCAGAATATTAATGTTGAATATATAAAATATGCAGATCTCAAATGATGTATATAATGAACTAGCTTAATGCAGATGAGCAGATACAAATGCATGAACCATCAATACACACTAATTAAATGTTTTATTATAGGCAGTACTCATTAAACAACAGCTTACATCCTAAGAAGATGGATTGAACATTCAATTTTTCCACCAGAATTTAATTTATAGATTCAAAGCATCTTAATCAAAGCAATGCAGCAACATGTGACAACAACTCATCAACAATGATCAACATATTCATCAACACTGATCTGCCAAATATGATCAACTTAAACAACTCAACATTCAAAGAACAATAACACTAGCAACATTATATCATCTTATCACCTGATTATAACCAACTCATTCATGAATTGGAAGAGATATACTGAACTAATTAATCTGAGATGAACAAGTAAAATACAGATTATAACAAATCTTCAATAACAATGTAAGCAATCCAGTACAACTGTTATATCAAGCCACAACAGATTATATCACCACACT
>CANUEY010094234.1:0-14372 GCA_948099555.1 Croton setiger
TTTTGGACCCAAATTTTTTTCTCACACACCTTGTTTTTTTTTTACTATTTTGTTTTTACAACAAACCGTTTTAATTTTTTTTTTTTTTTTTTTTTTTTTTTTTTTTTTTTTTTTTTTTTTTTTTTTTTTTTTTTTTCTTCTGGATTGATTACATTCTTGAAACATAATTGTATTCTCAGTGAAGAATTTATTCTTCCATCATATCTTTCCAAAAATCTCTTAATCTTACTGTTAAATGACATTTTCTCTGTATGTGTAGAATATATTTATGTATGTATTTCTATAGTCTATTTAATGTGTCATGTATTATTCAGACTTTTAGGCTTGCTATGGTATTTATTTATGTATTTCTATAGTCTATAATCTATATATTGTGCCATGTGTTATTCAGATTTCTAGGCTTCCTATGATATTGGGCGGCCTTAAGCCTACCTATTTATCAATGCTAGACTGCTAGTCTTGTCATTTTCTTTGTTCATTTTCTTTGTCTGTTTTATACATTATTTTATTTGGTGCTTAATTTACTGATTCTCATTTTCTATAGGAGTGAAGCGAACAAATACACTCAAGAAGAGCTTATGTTGATGAAAACACAAGATATTGGTTATGTTCTTCAGAAATTACAAAGTGAAAAGAAGGTGGGTCATGATTCATTTTTGGTTAACTTGGATTTTGAGCTTTAGATGTGTAGAGATCTAATAATGATCTGAACCAATTTATTTGCTGCAGAAAATTGAAAAACTGACTGCTGTGTTGCACTCTCTTGATAGTCATCCATCAAACAGGCACATTTACTATGCTGAAGACAGGTTTGAGCTGATTTTTTCTTTTTGTTACTTGGCCATTATTCTCAATTGAAGATGGAATTCAAGTTTTTTTTTCCCTAAACAAGTCTGGAAAACAAATAGAAAATGGTACTCTAAAGACTGCTAACCCACTGTAGTTAGACTCCTTCCCAAGGAGGGCTGGCATACATTAATTCATTTGGAACTAAATGCATAATCCTTTTTTTTAACTTTTAGCTGAGCAAGGGCACAGATATTATACAAATATTATGCTCATAAACATTTATTTGCAGAGGTGTATCATACAAATGTTATGCTCATAAATATTTATTTGCAGAGGTGTATCATACAAATATTATGCTCATAAAGGTTTATATGCAAAGGTGTATCATACAAATATTATGCTCAAAAACATTTAAATGCAGAGGTGTTTGCTCTTTGTGCATTTGCATTTTATGGAATTGGACACCAATGGGTTTTAGTAACATGGATAGGGCGAATGTTTTATTATCTTATCAAAGATGAATTATGAATGAGAAGTATGGGTTGGATAATATTACAAGCATAAAAGTGAAAGGTGGCTTGCCAACTTTTTTGTGGTTGCTCACTCTGAATTCCATTTTCTATTACCATGACCAGAATGAACTCCTGCTCTTTATCATCTCTTCCAAATTAAGTTTCCAAGTAATGATTCTTTTTTTTTTATCATATGGTATTAATGTGGAAGAAACTATGCTACTATCAATGCCTCATTAATCAATTTCATTGCTTCTTTACTATCCTAGGAAACTTGCACTGGCTTGTTTGGCTCCATGAGTATGTTTCAGATTTCTACCCTCTTCTTAAATTTCGTAATCATTTCCTCAACACATATTATTCGTCTGGTGTTTTGAACTATTTCACACTAACACACTTGAAAAATTTTGAAATAATCTCATGTTTGCCTTGGTTGTTTTTGTTTTAATATGAGTTTAAAGTTCAAACATCAAAATTCTGGATGAATATCATACTGTGTCCTTTTCCTTTCGAAACCATGATGTGGCAGTGTTCTTTTCTGAACTTCTCCCTTTTTAAGGAGAACTATCCTGTTGTCTGAATTGGTTCCTAATTGTGTTGTTTTTGGTCTGCCTTGCAGAGAGGAGGCTAAAGAATTAAGATTACAGTCTTCAGAGAATAAAATTGTGACTGCTTCTGAGGAAGTCCCTGATCACATTAAGAGGTAAAATAACTTGTGTAAAACTCATCACAAGAAAAAATCCATATCATGATATGTTGTTTTCCCACTAATCTCAGGCAGAAAACAGGATAAAGGAGCTTTAGGTGTTGGGGGTTTCCATCCCGTATCAAATCAATAGTTTCTGCAAAATTAGTTGATGAAACATTTGTCATGACTGTCATGAAAAACTCTGTGAAGATTGTCCGATGTATTTGATTTCTAAATGAGACATTATTCTTGAGTTTCTTATTTCAAGTTGCAATGGGTAACCAAGTAATCCTAGTGGGCAACTTTCTTCATTATGCCTGTTTTCCTTTGCACTTTTCTTTAATGCAAGTGGCAAATCATAGTAGATTATGGCAATTCATTCTTTTGAATTCATATTCTTGGAAGTTTGTTCTGTGGTTGTACCTTGATAGTTAGATTATTGATGGTAATAATAAAGATTGGCTTCGTTGTTATATATATATATATATATATATATATATATATATATATATATAGTAACCTTCAACAGAATGGGTTTCTTTGCTATCTTTGTGCTTCCTTCACTCGTGAGCCTGACGAAAAAACATGTAATGTAAATATGGATCAGTCGGGCAACTTTTTTTCCCTCCAAAATAATTATGAAATTTTTCATGTTCTTAGATGAGCCAATTGCATTTACATCACTGCTGCTCATTTATATGTCCAGGAAAACAGCAAGTTCCTATAGAGAGCTAGAAGCCCGAAAGCATAGAGTAAATCAACTGGAAAAACTATATGGAGATATGACATTGCAAAAGGAATTACAGGTATTGTTGTTTTATACTTCCCTTGATTTATATGATTTATACTTCCCTTGATTTAGTTATTCATTGAAGTGTAACATAAACGATATTTGTAATGATCAGAAAAAGGGTCGAAAACGGAAACTACGTGAAGATGAGATTGTTTGTCCAACTTCTAAATCAGTATATAAATGGCGATCAGAAAGAAAGCGATAAAAGGTGTGCCCCACCATTTTGTTGAATCTAAAGTTTTCACTTTGAGGAAATGGTTGAATCTTTAGAACTCGGTAGACAATTTCACTCACTCAATGGTGAGAACTGAAACCCATCGAAATGACAGGAAGAATTTAAGCGGAGCCTCTGTATTTTATTTAATTTTTTTTTAGAATCCATGTTATATTAGGAATTTTTGTTAAATTTACATATAATTGTAACTTAGCAAATCCAAGTTTCTTTCAATCTCATTACAGTTTCAATCCATGTTATATTAGGATTTTCACGAAACAGCTATTATGTTTATTCATCAAGAGACAATTAACCATCAGAAAGCTTATGGCCTTTGTTCAATATTGTGTTACTTTTAACATATCTTTTCTGTTATAAGCTCTTCTGAGTTAACACAGAATCAAATTGTTTGCTGACGAGGCTCCACAAGAACATACAGTGGCTTCCCATTTAACATGCAATGCCCCTGTTAAAGTAAGTGACTGTGAATTGGTAGGGATGCTTAAATTATGTCAAAATTAGAATCAAAATTTTGGTTTGAAGTTTACCTTAAACTCAGGCAACCCAATAACACATGCACATTCTATAACTTCTGCTCCAACTCGTTCTGTTCATTAAAATAAATTTCCATAAAATCAAAGCAGATTAAAATTCAAAATTTCCATTATGTTTTTACCTAGTAGTTTCATCGCTGCAGAAAGTGTTCCGCCAGTAGCAACTAAATCATCGACAACTATGGCTCGTTCGCCATGTTTAATAGCTCCAACGCTCATTTCCAGACAATCGTTCCCATATTCAAGTTCATATTCTTCACATATCACTTCTCCTATAATAATTCTAAGTTAGAAAATATTTAACCACCAAAAAAATAGTAATGAAGATGATAGTTTTGCAGTGCAGACCTGGCAATTTTTTAGGCTTACGTAGAGGAACAAATTTAGCACCAATAGCTAATGCAATTGAAGGACCAAACATAAAACCTCTTGCTTCCACACCTGTAATAAAAAATTTATATGCATCACATTTTCGTTTGTACATTTCTTGCTAATATAAAAGGAAACATCAGATGATACTAACCAGCAACTACAGAAATTGCCATATCTTTGTAACGATCAACAAAAATATCCACTGTATCTTTAAAAGCCTTGGGATCTAGTAACAGTGTGGTTATGTCTTGAAACATTATTCCTAACCCATTACCAAATATTAAAAGACACAGATAAGAAAATTTCTCTTAGGCACATTACAAACACCTTTCTTTACATTTATTTTTTTTTTATTTTGGGCTTCTGCAAGAAAAGAAAAAAAGACTAACCTGGTTTAGGGAAGTGAGGGACTACTCTAATGGCATCTGAAATGGCCTTCAATCTTGGGTCTCCATTTTCTACTGCAAACATTTTGTTTGATCACTGATTATTACTAAACCAAGAACAAGGAAGAAATTTGGTTAATTTGTTTCTTTTTGTTTGTTTATATTGGTAAGCAAGAAGATTGCATTTAAGAAGTGTATCTTTGTTGGCCAAAGCACCACTGAACAAAATCCATTTGCTCAGTGCTTAGTGTATTTATAGCCTCCCTACCTAATTTATTTACTATATTACTTGCTTTTTTTTAAAAATAAATAAATAAATAAAGTTATAATATAAGGTCTTTTTAATTGTTTCTTTTTGGAGGGATGCAAGAGGAGTACCTTGATTTACAAACTCTTTACCATATTCATATAAACAATCTTTTTCACTTTATTATTTAATTAAAAGGGAAAGATATGAACTCCTCAAATCTACAATTGGAGTAACTATATATACATATATATTCTCCCATTCTAATTTGTTCAAGTGATTTTTTCTTTTCTTCCAAATGGGAAGAAAGAAAGAAAAATAATATGCAAAGTATATTATTTTTGTGTGTGTTTAGTAACTTTAGTTCATGTAATCTATTCGAATTACCGGGAAATAACATTCCAAAATATATAATTTTTATTTATTAATAAAACTAATAATCACTTAAAAATATTAAAGATCCAATAGACATAATTTTTCCATTTTTATCATTTTTTAAGAGATTAAATGTATTAATATAAATATACTTTTTAAAAAGTTTAACTTTCCTTGGATTATGAGTAAGTTTAAAATAATAATTTCTCCTCTTACTTTCTTTTCATCTTCTATGGAAGTGGATTTTCCCCTCCAATCCATTCTCAATCAAACAAACAATACTTAAAACGTTAATTTAGTCTCTTTAAGTTAAAATAAGGTTAAAAATTATTAGTATATTTCATTATTTTCCTATTTTATATTTTTAATTAAATGGTTGATTGATGAAATTAGGTAATCTTAGTAGTATTATATTTTTTATTTTGTAAGAATAAAAATACGTATATATGAATTGCTGAAGAAATATAAAAGATTCTAGTTTGCTAGAAAAGAATGTATTGGTGAAATGACGTAGGCAAGTGATGGTCAAAATACAGCAAACATAAATCGAAAGAAAATTCGGATGGCCCACAAGATCTACGTACCTGATCTACTGTTAATGCTCATGCGCGCGTCTACTATTTTCTAAATCATTTACCTTCAGGTAATAATCTGTTCTGTACATCTTTTTGGGCCTCTATCCACCATTAGATCTTTTTTTCTTTTTTTACCAAAAACCCTTAGATCTTACCATGGCTCACCAACTGTGGATCGAACCAGACTAAGAGTGGTTCATACTTCTTAAGTTAGTTCGTGTGGACCTCTGGTTCATGGTTCAACAACAGTTTATTTAAATTATATTTTTTGGACCACATCAAATTGAAATTATAATATTTTTTGGACCACACCAAATTGAATTATAACGGTTCAGTTCAGTTCAGGCATGGACCCTCACTTGTCTACTCACCAATAGTTTTGTATTTCATATTTTTAATCCAATAATTGAAATGTGATTTAAATTGGTGGAATTTGAAATCTATCAATGGAAAATTATAATAAATCAGGGTTTAAATGTCCCACATCTCATGTGCTGTATAGAATGGAAAGTGTGGGTAAAGGATAAACAAAAAAATTTTGTTCAATGCATCTTCTTCCATATTTTAATTTATTTCTTAGGGTCTCTAATTTAATCACAAAATAATATTTAATATAGACACAAAAGAAAATATTACGTAAGAGTCTCCAAAAAATAAATAAATAAATAATTTCTCACAAATCATAAGTATTGTAACTTTCACTATTCTATTCTTTATTTTACCATTATTATATAAAACCTTGTAAGCACAAAGTTAGTTGTACTGTTGATACTGTTGTTGGGTAATCAAAAATCTAAAATTTAAGAACTGCAGTTGATACTGTTGGTACAATTCCGAACAAGAAAAAGTATGCATCTACAACAAAATTGAAAGTTAAGGTGTGCATCTACCACAAAATAAAAAATTGTGGTGCATAAGCGTATCTTTGCAAACTCTAAGGGGCCAATTGACTTTTTACTGAAAGTTTAGTGGCAAAATTATATATTCACCCAAATAACTATAGTTCTTGAGGTGAATAAAGGAATATGTTGTAATATTAGCATATAGTCAAAAGTAAACAACCGTAGAATAATATGCTGCATGAGAGAGTTTCTTTGCATCCGAAGTGGAAGGAATAGAATAATGCAATACAAGAGAGCAATTCAAGTTTATTGTTTGAGAAGCACTTAAAAGATTCAAATAGTAAAACCCGAGCTAGTTTAACATATGAATCTCTTCAATGGCCAAT
The DNA here is from genome assembly GCA_948099555.1 of Croton setiger. Classification (NCBI taxonomy): domain Eukaryota; kingdom Viridiplantae; phylum Streptophyta; class Magnoliopsida; order Malpighiales; family Euphorbiaceae; genus Croton; species Croton setiger. Next base: position 6,734 of record CANUEY010094234.1, read on the forward strand.
GAGATCGTAGACCCATTCTAAAATTCCATTCCATTTCAATTCTAGAGAGAAACGAATATGCTCATACAGAACTAGACAAGAAACAAGGCAAACCACGCAACTTTGCAGAAAAAAAAGAATCAAAGTTCACAAGAAGGCAATGCATATATTTAATCAATCATCAATCTACTATATGTACAGACAGCGTAAAGGACATCTATTGACATATTTACAATATATTTTGTACTTTAAGGGAAGACCACAGCATTCCAGTTCAAAGCATTTGAATGAACAAGGTTTAGACACAACTTAACCATGACTAAAGTAGGAAACTGATAGTATTACCTCGCTGTTGCAGTAGGAACACCTTCTTTGAAAAGAATATTTGCGACTGGGGGTGGCAGCCAAACTGCATTACTACCACCCTGACCATCCCTAGATCTTCGACCTTTCCTTAGTTTTGTGCTTACTCTTCGTCCGATAGAAACAGTTAGCTTCATAGCAGTAAATACACCTAATGCAATCACAACTGGCCTTACAGCCCAATGGAAATCCTCAACATGTTGATATTTCTTTATAAGTCCAGGACAATTTTCAAAAGCTACTAATTCCACTTCAGTTGGATCTGCTAGGACGCTATTGGATTCATCTCCAAACACAAATCTTCCCGGGAAATCTACAACAAGACACCCATTCGGAAGGACTTGTGAAATTCTCCCAGTGGCCCATTCTCCTTCTCTTTTATGAGGCCACACAAACCGGGGAGTGACCACATCTGCCTTCAGCCTCACAAATTGCCCCACACAATAACCTTGAGCCATTTGAAGCTCTGAACAGCTTCCCATCCAAAGAGTCTCCAACCCTACAAATCCTACTGCTGCAACCCCATCACGATGTATAGAGTGTAGAATTCCCAGAGGAGAATGCTTGCTTTGATGGTCCTTCAGACAAACCCAATCTCCCCTTGCAAAGCCAGAAGTGATCCTCTCAAGTGTTGACTCATGTACTCTCAGAGGATTGTGCGTACCAGAAATTTTCACCAGCACAAAGCCATTTCTATCTGTGTCACTATCCAGACCAACCACAATCCCCTTTAGAACATCCATGTTTTGAGGTTTCCTTGAATTCCAAGGTTTTCTTGAACGAACCTTGTCACCAACTTGAAGATGATCCTTGGAGAGATACCATGAAGTATAGCCATCATAGCTTGATTTTTCTTTTGGGGTTCTGCCTTCAGGACCAATCCATGTTCCATCACTATTAACAACATTCAGGGACCTGCAAGTGAAAAATGCAATTTTATCAAATACAGACTAGAAGAAAAGGACATTGATAGAGTAGAGTGCAAGAAGAGAAGCAAACATCATTAGAAATTTTGACAAGAAATATAAAAATGCATGACAATGGCCAGTTCTGTATTTTGAACAAGACATACTGGAGTTAACATTTCATAAATAAATGGTTTGTGCCCGAAATGAAATTGGAAAGCTCTCAGGTGTCTTTTTCTTCCCACTTAGCTAGGAATAATTTCATTATCAATAATGGAGAAATTGCAAACACTTAAATAAAAGACGATATAGAAGAGAGGCCAGCTATAAAATAGGGAAACAAGAGTAGGTCTAAATAATCCTCATATTAATGGCACATTCCTGATGCAGTATTCGACAGAAAGGAGGGAGGGGTGGGAAAAAAAGAAAAGGAAATCCTAAAAATTTTAGAATATATTGCCAATTATTTTAACTGCATTTTGTTTGGGTTGGGGTTGGTGTGAGGATGGGGGAATGTTGATGCAAGCATTGTTGCAGTGATGTCATTAAGCATGCTGTAAATACCTTTGAAATGCATAGATTATATCTTCCATTGAAGGTCGGTTTCGGAGATCATAATCAAAGCAGCCAGTAATAACATTCTCCACATCAGGAGGCAGGCCGCTTGGAATCTGTGGTTTTTCTTGCTTGACGACAACTGAGCGATATATTTCTTCCACGGATTTTCCAGACCAAGGCTGGACACCAGTCAGCATCTCCACTATGCTACACCCAAACCCCCATGAATCTGTCTCAAAAGATATAGGACCACGCACTTCTGGTTGCCACTGCTCTGGGGCCATATAATTAGGTGTTCCAAGTCTAAAAGCCATCTCGGAGTTCTGCAATGGAATCCCAAGTAGTAGATAAGGGATACCGAAATCTCCGAGAACCGCTTGATCATGATCATTAAGAAGGTAATTAGAAGGTTTAAGGTTCAACACCAGCAACCCAATTGAGTGCAACTCTTGGATTCCATTTGCTAAATGTACTCCATACCTGTAAACATCAGCAAATTATGAAGATAAGAATTATTCTTTTCAGGATAAATGAAATTAAAAAAAAAAATTACAAAACCATCACCTCAAAATATCAGACAATTGAAGCTTGCCCCCTTTCAATTGAGCCATCCGGTCAGCAACTGATCCTTCGTAAAATTTCATAGCAATACAGACCTTTCACATACAAAAAAATATATGTATATATATTATCATAAAAATTTTGAGAGCTGCTACGACAAAGAACCAGATGCCAAAAATATATAGAGCAAAGCAACATCTTTGGCATTGAAACCATACACTAACATAATTACAGAAGAGAAAAAACTGAAATTACTAGCTAGGAAGTCACCTGTCCATTCATAATTGAGACTCCATGCAACCAACCAACGCCTAAGATCTCACGCAACTTCAAAAATAAACTCTCAAATTTGTGTACAAATGTTTGAGTGAGGTCCTCCTTAAGCGGATATAATATCTTAACAGCCACTTCATGATACTCATCAAAATCATCGGCTGACTGATGATGTGTTGCTAACCAAACATCTCCAAAGGTGCCCCGTCCAATCCTGTGCTTTAATTTCAAGTCAGTCGGTTCAATACATGGAGAAATTTGAGTAGGCGTAGCAACAACAGTTCTTAGGTGGTCAGGGTCTCCTTCAAAAAGCTCATATTCAAAGGAAGTAGCTGGCTCAGGCTTTCTAATCTTTTCAGCCATTTTTCTAATTCACCGGAGACTGGAGAAAGAAAGATCAGACAATTAAAAACTCATTCATAATCTAAATAACAGAACAAATTAATATATACCAATAGTGCTGACAGGAAATATCCTATCACAAAAGTCTATATTTTGTCCTTAAGAAGTCCAAAACAAACTGTTAACACATGAAATCTCATGCTAAGCTAAGCTAAACCCACTAAATAGGATCAGAATTCTAAAAATTTATATTGACCAAGATGAAATGCAATTATTATAAACTTTAACGCGGTTTAGCCAAAAACAAGGCTTGTTCAAGCAAATTCAAGAGGCAAAGGATCAAAATTTCCCCCTATCAATATAATACTCAGATACCTAATTCTATCAGTCATAAATATTACTTGTGCAAAGATAGACTAAAACAAAATAAGAGACGGACGAATTTACTTGTTACGAATTTTCGATACGATATTTGTCAGAATTTTAAATAAATCGACTAAAAAAAATTAGTTCAACAGCTACTCTGCTCGAGCTTGACGTTTGATCTCTACGTCATCAAATTCTACAATTCATAGAAACTTAATAGTATTCACATACATAGAAGCCTAATACTTCATAAACCAGCGATAGAATGAAAACTACACACATAAAAAGAGAGTACAAAATTATAACTACCTTAGAGAGGAGTGAGGAAGAAAGAAGACGGGAATATCCAAGCGTAGAACTTGAATCAGAATCAAGAAGAAAGCTTAAAGTATTAGATACTCCTAATTTTTCAAACGGCAATATTCATTTTCCTGGCTTCATTTTCTCGAGAACCAAACACGGACAAGTGGAGAGAGAAGTTTTAGAGACAATCAACAAAATCGAACTTCTCGGCCCAATCAAAACTGAATTCTATTTGTTTCGGAAACATTTTGATTAAATGACCGCATGCAACATGAAAGATTCAGTGTTGCCTGTACCCTCCGCTTGCCACGTCATATTTTCTAAGAAATGCTAAACGAAATATGCATTTTTTAAAAGAAATTTAAACTAAAAAAAAATTGAACAAAACATTAAAGAAATCATCACTTTTTCTTTATTTAGAATTTTAGAATATCTAAAGCAAATAATAAAAAGTGAACTTATTGAAATACAAAAGTAAGTAGTGATTAGATGATAAAAAAAATTTAGAGGAATAATATTTTTATTATATAAAAGAAAGTTGAGTGTTTTTTTATCTTTTCCTCAATTAACATATCCTTTTTATTATTAAATTTATTAAGGGGATTTTGTATTGCTAGATGTTATATATACGGTGCATAATATAGTGAGAGAGAGATTATACAGTACACAAGTTGTGATTAATTTCAAATTTAGATGGTACGTGATGAAAAATCTGAGTCCTGATGTTCATTTTTTGTAGTATCATTATTGATTCGAAAGCTCTTCTGTGGAAAATCTACTACTACTTATTTGTTTGCTTGACGAAACTGCAAAGTGTTTAACTACAAATACAAATTGCGGCGTAACCGTCATACCAACAAAAACCAAACATCAAATGTAGAGTAATTTGATTCATCATTACAAAACTTTAGCACGATTGCTTTTGTAATAAGAAAGCTAAAAATGGCAGTAAGAGTCGCGAAGAATCCTTTACTTGAATCTAAACTCCAAATATAAGCTTTGAAGTTCTATCATCCTGTTTCCACCACCCAAGCACTGAAGGGCAAATCTTGAAGGCCGATTTTGGCCTGAGTCCCTTTTCTTGAACTAACTTTTAAGAAGTGAGCTAACTTGAATTCTTTCGTGTCTCCCTCGTTGTCCTCCTTGTATTCGGAGCTATAATCTTGGTTTTCATTATTGTTGTGACTGTGATCCACTGTAGAGTCTTTTTCTCCCTCTTTGTGAGCATCTCTTCACAACGGCCTTATACCAAAAGCTATCAGTAGTATGAATCAATTCATTAAACATTAAACGTCATAAACTTTAGCAACCAATATCCATCAAAAAATTACATATTCAGAAGCATTATTTTAATTTTCAAATGGTCGGAATACATGTCGGTCATCCGATTGCATGATCTATTTTATTCAAAATTAAAGTCCAACCTAGATTTCCATGCACGTACACCACATAAAACAGAGGAAATCACTAAAGATTGTCCACCATTGGACATCTCAATATGGTTTACTCCCCATGTTCTAGTGTGATAGACATGGTCCTAAGTTAGGCAATAAATTCCCAAAGAAAGAAAGCATATTGCAGAAACAGAGTTATGCCATCGTTTTATGGACCTCGCTATTTCGAATCACCAATGTCTCAATCAAACAAGGTCTCCTCCACAAACAATAAAAAAATTCTTGGTATGATCAGAATGTCTACCTCCTAATTTCCAAATGCAAGAACTGACTGATTGTATTTATTCAAGCTGCTTATATAGATTTCTAGCCTGCCTGAGCTTTAAGCGGATTCCAATTCAAAACATAACATTCACCGTTGGTATTATAACCAAAATAAAGATCACAGTCAAAATTACTCACGCCGAATATGGTTTGCAAGTAACGTGTAGGCTTCTTGATCTTCTTTTTGAATTTGAATAATTGGCAGACATATGCCTAACAAATTGCAGCTGCAAGAATCATAAAATGTGAAGATGCAAACTATGAGGAAACTAATTCCAAAATAAATATATACCATATATCCTTAATGTCTTCTCCAGCACAAAATTCATGGGAAAAGGCATCAAAAATGGGCTTACAGTAAAAGAACCCCCTCCAATCTCCAACATTTATAAACTATTCTATCATCCAAGGATAACATAAATAGGGAGAAATTTAAATATTCTTGAGGTAATGACAATAAAAATTGCTGTATTACATCAAGGATCACTATTGCTTTTTCCAAATTTTGTAAAATTTGTTCAACTGCAGTTTTATCTAATAATTGAATTTCAATGTCTATCATTTCTATGGACACCAAATGAAGTACTTCAAACTAAAAAAGCTAAAATAAATAAATAAACAAATAAAATATATTTGTAAAAGACCTGATCACCATCTTTGATCCCAATTTTCTGAATGCAATCCTTATCATTAATTAATTTCTGTCCTTGATAGCTCAAGCAAAAATGGCCCCAGACATGTGACCTGAATGCATTATTCAATAATTAAATACGTTGTTGAATAACAAAGCCCCAGAACTCAAGCTATTAATTCAAGGCATAACACAAGGTCACTCCATTTCTAATCTTTAAAAAAGCTTACCATGAAATTTTTGCCTCATCTTCCTTAAGCAATGAAATGAAAACTTCCTCCACAGCTTGTTTAAGCTCCGCCACCGTTGCTTTTCTCCCAACATCAACATCTATTTAAACCAGTGAACCAGTATAATCATCACATCAATATATATATACATATATATATATAAACTACCGCCAAATTTCAGATTGATCTTCCTCTACTCTACTTTATCTAACTCGCAAATTAACAATTTATTAGGTAATAATTAGTTACCAAAGAAGGAGCCGTCGAGTTTGAGGACAGTGAGATGGAGAAGATGCGGCGGTAGCTTATGATATAAGCGAGTCCGTTCAAATAGCCTGTCATTACCATGAAAAAAGACGTCGTCGTAATCATCGTTCAGTGTTAATGGAGGAGACAAGCATCCTCTTAAACTACCATTTGTGCTACTATTAGAAATAGAAAATTCGGCATTAGCATAAGCATAATTTCTGGATTGTCGACAGAAAATGCTTCGCATTTTAAAATAGAAATTTCTAAGATTTTGATCGAAAAATGTTATGTTAGTGAGATTTAGAGAAGAAAGAAAGAAGAAATATAAGGAAAGCGAGAGCTTACATGGAGTGAGGTGAGGGTATTTTGTTGGACGAAGAGAAGAAGTGGAGAGAATGTGGAGGAGGTTTGTTTGTTGGTTTCATTTATGCTGAAGGAGACCGTTACTCGGGATTTCTGTTATGGGAATTGAAACCTACTCGCCATGGAATTGTTACTCGCTTATACTTGTTGACACCTGGAAACATGGGTAAAAAATGGATTTGACATTTGAGATAACGGGTGAATTCTCAACACTGACATTGCAAATCGCAGTAAAAGTAAAACTGGTCTCCTTTCTTATTAGGCCCCCGTTCAAAATTCAAACTGGAATTGATTTTTTTTTTTTAAAAAAAAAAATTAAAAACAAACAAGTACAAGTTCAACAACATTAGTGCAAATTAACTCTGTTTATTAAATAAGTTGGATAATAAATATATATGAAATTTGTCATTTTGTAAAATGGAATCGTTGTAAAACTGAAATCCTTCTTTTTTTTTTTTTGTCGAAATATACAAAAAGCTAGTAAATACACTTGCAGTGCAATTTTCTATGAATATAGGGGGTAATTACTTTTGGGTCCCTGACTTGAGTGAGATTCAAACCTTTGACCTCTTATATATATGTTAAGATGTTAACCAACTGCACCAAACCAAGTTAATGTTTTATTTTGACGTGATAATATTTTATTGTAAAAGTACAACTATTCACATTTTATCACTATAGCAATTATTTATTACTTCAATTAAGATTTTATTAAATAATTACATATTTATATTTTAATCATTCTACACAAGTCTGAAAATTAGAAGGGAAAATTTAACTTTTCCGAAAAATTAAAAA
>CANUEY010094266.1:0-18051 GCA_948099555.1 Croton setiger
TATATATATATATATATATATATATATATATATATATATATATATATATATATATATATATATATATATATATATATATATATATATCATAGTAAACAAGATATGACATAACATATGCATGGGGAAGGTCATTGCATTCCATGTAGAGAGATTATATGTTATAAATGCTTAAATGTGTACGATGCTCATATAATAGATCTTTGTGAAGAGCTAATGTATAGACATGCTTTTGTGACATGATGAATGTTTTGATATTTGGTTGATATATGTAAAGCATGTTATGTTTGAATATGCTTATAGTATAGAGAATAATATGATTAACTACAGATAAAGGTAAAAGAAAAGAGATGTCATATGTTATACAAGCATGATTTGAATGACATGATTATGTATGTCGTTATAGTTTAATATATGGTTAATAGAGAGGCCACATACTATACATGGGTGATGTGAATGACATGTTCATGTATGTGTTATATATATTAAAGACATTAACAGATTTAAGAAGAGAATGCAACATGTTAAATGTGTTAAATAAAAAAAATATATAGCATGTTTTATGACGTAAGAGTATAAGTAGAGGATGTTACATATAATGCTATATGTCATGATTTCCTCTGTTATTTAGTTGTGATTATCGACCTAGTGTTGCCCCGGGAATTTCACCTGTATCAATACACAGGCTGGATCCAGCAAATGAGGAAGACCCGGAATACCGTCGGTCAAACCTCACTCTGTAACAATATGAGAAGGACCCGGAATACCGTCGGTCACATCTCTCTCTCTGTAACCATATGAGGAAGACCGGAATTAACCTTCGGCCAAACCTCTTATTAAGATCCGAAGATCATCAGGGGATATAGGACTCGCAGGTCTTTCTATATCAAATAAGCCCGTAGGCATCATTAGAAAAACCCATAGGTTTTTCCTGGTGAAATTTGCACACACTAGCCTCCGTAATCACAACACTTGTAATTATGTCCTGTGAAATGCATTTATGCTATATAAACATTTCATAGCAATATCTCTCATATAAGCATATAGCCAGATCAGTACCGGTGAAAATATCATATATATTTCTATCCAGATCAAACAACTCAACTGGTCGGATTTCAGTACCGACTCAGAAACCACAAACAATTCAAATCATACAACACATATTTCAGGTTGACCGGGCTTCATACCGGTCCAAACAATTCAATATAGCAATATCACAAAGCTTATCTTTAAGTAAGTGATTTAACACTTACCTCACTGCTGTGAGCTCGTTGGGGCCTCGGGCTGCTTACCTCGTGCCGCTCTCAAACTCGATGCTCCTATAATGCATAACATAGCAACCATGTTCAACAAATTAACTCTGGAACCCATATAAGCTATGATGCATGCTTCCATGTTTAATTCTCTTATTTAATTGAGTTTTGATTTCAAACCTATTCATTTTCTATAATTTAAAACTCAATATCTAAAAAGCCCTGCTTTAAGATCATTTAATGTCACTATAACAATAATTGAAAATCTCAATTTAACATATAATAATTATAATTAACCACAATTATAATTATTAAAACCATTTATAAACTTTAAATAAACTCACAAATCAAAATCTTTAATTAACCATTTAAATTTCTAATAAAAATATTTAAATCTCTAATTTCATATTTAAAACAGCCTCAAAATAAATTTATTACGTCAAAAACGAATTCAGGACGTCGAAATTAGGTTGAAAGGGCTAAATTATAATTTATAAAAGTCTCTAGGTAAAAAATATAAGAATTTATAAATTCAGGGGCCAATCTGTAACTAAAAATATTTGCAAAATCACCCAAAAGGACTTAATTGAAATGCGGCTTAAAGTTCAAGGGTCAAAACGTGATTTACCGAAAATACAGGTGCTGGCGCGCGTTTCTTCCTCAAAACGCAGCAACAATTGCCGTTTCACTAAAGATACACGGCCCCAAAACGCACTCGCCCACTGCCGTTTGGTCTTAAAGCTTTGGGCCAAAACGCAAAGCCCTGCTGCGTTTCAACCTTCTTCAACCTCCAGCAGCCTAAATCTGTCCAGATTTCCTGCCTCTTGAGCCTACTTCCAGGCAACCGTACGTCCTCCTCCGGCCACCTTCCGACAAGCTAGACCTATCAATCTCTTCCTCTGCACACCCTCTATCAATTCATCGGAGCCAAATCTCTAAAATATTTCTGGATCCAAACATATAATAGCCTAAAGTTGGCTTCCCACACTGGTTTCTACCCAGAACCAAAATTTGCCTATTTTTCCTCCCAACTTCCAACGACCGTTACGACCACCTCCAACCGTTTTCCGGTGAAATAAAACTATGATTCCCTTCTCCTACACTTCCTCTATAAACCTATCGAAGCCAAATCTCCATATGCATCACAGATTGAGAGATAAATTGCCACAAAGTACCCTTCGTAAAACTGCTAATAAACCCAGAATCTGAACCAGAAATATGTTTTTCTTTCTCTCCTTCTTTCCAGCTAATCTCTACCCTTTCTAATGCTTTAGAACAACTCTAAATCATCCCAGGAATATTTCTAACATAACAAATCACAAGTTTAACATCAATTTCTCATTTTCTCTCTTTCTCTCTCACTTTCTCTTTCTTTTCTCCCTTTTTCCTTCTTTCTTTCGTGTTCTTTCTTCTCTCTTACTATCCTGTAACTAAAATTTTTCCCACCTCTTCGTCTCAGGCTTCCAAACATACCCACATCATTAAACAGCCAGCAGCACCTTGCCTAATTTGTTTTACACAAAAATATCCTTTTTAATATACTTAACATATATTTATCTACTTCCCTTTTCTTTCATTTCCATTTCTTTTTTATTCCAGCCCTCAAATCACTCCAGCACCAGCTTAAAAATTGTTTTCGGTGTCAAAATAAATAGCATAACACGTGTATGAAATTTCGTAAAAATCGGAATCCGAAAATTTATCGCGGTTCGATCGGTGCCTTAAACCGAACCGAAACCTCGACGATTTTCACGGAACCGTAACCGTACGACATCGTCGTATAATTTTGGTTCCAAAACTCTTTAAATCATGTATGAAAATATAGAAAATCATATCAAAATCATTCACTTTAAAACATAGCGCGTTTTCGATATTTTTCGATCGCGCGAGCCAAAAACCCTAATTGGCTCCGTTTATGTCTTTCGACGATAAACGAACTTAAAACCTCTTTTGTTTATCATTTAAAACTCATTTATAATCATTTCCAAAATCATATTTTCATGTAAATGCTATATATCATATCATACTCTGATGCATTTAAAATAAAAAGGCATAAAATGCGTGAAATGACGTCAAAAAGACGTATGCTTTTGGTCGGGGGTGTCACATTAGTAAACTTATACAAGATTTGATGAGATGTGGAGAAATGAATGGAACTTCTGTTGAAGACCTTTCGAGATGTGATTGAGGAGAATCCTCATTATAGACATGTTGTATCTACAGTTAGGGTCGAAAGATAGTTTGATGAAATCCAGTCTAAACTTCATGGAGATTCCATCCTTCTGTGTTACTTCTTAGAGGGAAGAACTATGACATATATGGTCCTTGGAAGAAGAAAATCTTACCGAAATCAACGCCAAGCTTGTTGGATTAAATTCATTGTTAACAATTGAACAATCAATGTCTATCTCCATAAAAGAACAATGATCAATATATTACTAATGTTCTTTTGAAGATCAATGTCAAGCTTGGTGGATTAAACTCATCATTGACAATCGAACAATCATCGTGGTGTTCCCTTGGTTGCCATGAAACTAGCAGAGCCTTGTAAAGTGGAGAAGTCACTTTCAACTTAATCAGTTGCCAGAGAAAGTAGAGAAGTCACTTTCAGTTCAGTTAGTTGCCAGAGAAAGTGGAGAAGTCACTTTCAACTCAGTCAGTCGCTAGAGAAAGTGGAGAAGCCACTTTTAATTCAACCAAATGTCGAAGAAAGCGGAGAATTCGCTTTCGTCAAAGATCAGCCAAATACCGAGATAAGTATCTCTATCTCGGCGTCAATTGTTACTTTGACGAAAATTCGTGCGAAGCAAAACTTACATCAAAGTGGGGGCAAACTGTTGACGTTTGATTTTCGCCCCCGAAAAATAACCAATGATGATTAATGTTCTAAGCTCGAGATATCCGAAATTCCAATCAGCTTGATTTTTCTCTTCTCAAAAATATATTTCAATGTTTTAATCCTTGGTGTGTTTCAAGAAAATTTTCAAAATTTCCCTTCTTTAAAAAAAAATATATTTTTCGGTGTGTTTTTATCTTTTTTTTTTAATTTGCAAAAATATAAAAAAATAGAAAAAGAATTTAAGTGAATGATTTTTTATTTTAATCTTAAATATCAATTTTAAGATTAAAATGGCAAATGTTTTATATTCTTATTTTATTTTTAATTGATTTTGATTTTTAATTGTAGTATATTTAAAATTTTAATTATTTATTAATTAAAAAATTAATTAGAAGGGTTAATTGGGAAAATTTGAAGAAAATAGGAAGAATGTGTTAAATTGAAGGGAATTAAAAGAAGTTAGGAAATTAGAAAGGAAAAGGAAGGAAGGAAGGAATGAAGGGCCCAATTGAAATGGGAAATAAAGAAGAGGCGGCCGAAGTGTGATTCTAGAAAACAGAGAAAACTGGAAAAGGAAGGCTGAAATGTTGGAAGCCAAAACGACAAGCGAAGTAAAGTAAGGCGCTACGTTTAGTTAAAACGCAGCAAACGACATGTCGCTTCACTGAAACAGAAAACAAAAAATAAAGAAAAAGAAAGGAAGAAAGATTAAAAAGAAAGGGGAAAATGAAAACAAAATCAAAACAGGGAAAGTGAGGGTTCCTAGTTGAATTTGAAGCAGAAAGTGAGAGGAAGAGAGAGGAGAGAGGCTGTCCGACAGCCTCTGAGAGATGATTAGTGTGATCGAGACAGAAAGCACAAAGGAGAAAGAAGAGTGAAGAGTATAAGACGAGGCGGGCGCTCGAAGGGACTAAAAGGGGCCAAGAGCGGCGACTGCAGGCGGTTGTCAGCCAAACGAGGGGCGACGTCAGCCAGGAGACGACGAAGGCTTCCCTTGAAAAGGGAAGTTCTGGAGCAGAGTCAAGGGGAGGAGAGTTTTTAGGACGAAAGGGGAGAGCTTTCTAGAGAGAGAATCTTTCTAGGGGAGAAAAAATCTGGGGGAGAGAGCTTCGGAGAGATTTTCAAAAGGGAAGGGAAAAACGAAAAGCTATAAGCTTTTTCTTTGAAAGAATTTCAAAATTTCCTTCTGTAATTGAGACTTTTCGAAATTAGGGTTTTTCCAATTGAAAAATTAGGAGTTTGAGGTTCCTGTTACAATTAAGGATTTTTGTCGGTTTTTTTTTTATATTGATTTTGAAATCTTTGTAAAGAAGAAACTTGAAGCTGTAAAGGATTCTTGATTTCTTTTAATTGCAAATTGGAAACAATTCTGAGGTACAACTCTCTGTCTATTTCAATTCTTGATTTAAACATGAAAGGCTCAGTCTGGGAACCAGACTGAGATTGAATGATGTATGTTTTCCTTTATTTCAATTTGAAATTGCTTGAAGTTAAGCTTAAATTGCTTCTGTTGTTTGTTTTTTTGTTGCTTGAATAATACATGGGAACCTGATTGAACATGATTCTTGGGTAAATGCCTTACTGCTTCTGGGTTAGTTTCCATGTTTGATAGTCATCTATTGCTGCTATAGTTCATGGTTCCTTCGGTTTGCACTCTGTTAACTTTTCATGAACTGCCTAAACTGCCATGGCTTGTTGTCTCATTGCTGTCATTACTACTATAATGGCTTTGATCTCTGTGTTGAGGCTTCTATGTCATTTGTTTCAATAGGAATCTAGTCCTTGTTTCTGTTTCTGAATGAATGGCTGCTGAATGCTTTCAACTCTGCCATTAGTAAGTATTTTAAGTTAAGAGCCCTTTGATCTTTCAGTTGTGTTTGTATTCAATGTTTTTCATTCCAGTATGTATGTTGTTGTGTAGTCCTTCAGTTTCTGCCTCTGTCTGCTTTCACTAGTCTGCTTTCCCTTGTAGTTCTGGTTTTTATTTTGAGTGTCTGTCTCTGCTTGGTGGAACAGAAGTCGATTATTGAAACTTAATGCATGCAATGTTTTCATCATTCTATGTTTGCTTCATGAATTAGCTTCTGCACTCCATTGTTGCTATGGTTATTTCTCTCCGTCTTCAGTATGGCTTAATGACCACATAACCAACATTCTGATTTTTACTTCGGTTATTTGCTTCAACCTAGTTTGATTCTGTCTAAACATTGTACCTTGTTCAAATGCATCTATGTTCATTTGTTGAAAATGCTTTTGTTCCTGTTTGAACTTGTTTTCACCCTTTAACTCATGGGCAGTCTACACTGATATTGTTAGTTGCCTAAAAATTGCTTAAAGGATTAGTTCAATCCTTAATGCTTGTGTTCATGGAATCTTCTTGGTTGATTTATGTCATGGTGGTTATATTGTTTCTGTTATCTTGCTGCGATAATTAGCAATGTATTATCAGGGAGACTACATGAGAAATCATTGAAATATAATAGTGAGGGATTGTTTTGGTATAGTTTAAATGTGAGGGGTAACTTGAAAATTGCCAAAACATAGAGATGTAGTTGTTAGCTTCTGTTTATGCTATGCATATTGGAAAAAACTGAATAGATTTTCATAATCGAACTTAATAACACACTGAAAATAGAAATGGGGGCAGATTTGCAATTTAGGAAAGTTTAGGGTACCAAATTAGTAATTTTACATGTGATCCAAAATTGATAACTTCATATGAATTACATGTTTCTTTGATTATTTTTGAATGAATAGAATGATTTTAGACTGATTTGATAATTCTTCTTAGAATTAGTGGCAGTTTCGTAATTTTTGCAAAATTGGGTATTAAAATGTAATTTCGCATGTTTTGCATTTAATTGCTAATTTAATGTGTTTTAACATATTTTGTGGTTTGTTTTGAGATTAAGGCATGCTTCAGGGGTCTTTTTGTGATTTTCAAAATTCGAGGGACTAATTTATAATTTTTCCGTGATTGCTTAAAATTGTTTATTTTGGGCATTTGGATTTAATTCGGGCTTGAATCGGGTAGAATGTAAATTTTAGGACTCATTTGTAATTATTTTCTCCGGAATCGGAGAAAGAATATTTAGAATTAAGGGGTGTTTTAATTTTCGCAATTTAAATTTCCGCAATTTTATTGCTTTCTGTTTTGTGTTTGTACAAACGATTTTAATCACCGGTTTAAGAACATCTCTAGTCGGCTTTTCAAAATAATAGTCTTAACTTTAAATTTTTGGAAAATTAAAATTGGTTTCAAAGGCTGGTAAATCCGGGCGTTAGTCGAAATGAAATTTCAGCTAACGTACCTTACCTCTTACTTCAGAATTTTTGGTTCGGATTTTGCCTTATCCAAAATAAAAAACAGAATCAACTTTTTCAAAATAAAATTTTGGTTTTTCTTAAAAAGGCGGTTCCCGAATGGGTGGCGACTCAAAACGATTTTAAGACCGACTAGTTCGGCACCGCAACTACAAAAATGCTTTATCACTTTAAATCAATTTTTAATCTTTTCGGCTTATAAACCGGAAATTCCCAGGAACTGCGGATTTCGTCATCAGGCTAGCTCTGCTCCGGGTCAGGTATTTTCCCCTGCTCGATCAGATTTTGAATCTCGTGCCTTAGCCTAGTACATTTGTCTTTATCATGTCCGTTGGTCTAATGATACTCGCAGTAAGCTCTTTCATTATAATTGTCGGCCAGCGTGTTCGATGGTTGAGGATCGAGAGGTTGGAGAAGACATCGTGATTGAAGTTTCTTCAGCACTTTCGACATCGATATTGTAAGCTTAGAGAATTTTCTCGAAAATCTGATAGTTGATACATCCACCGACACACTGTAGGTTTGTTACCTGACCCAGTAGATTTGTTTCCATTTCCCTGGTATCTCGCTTGTCTGAACTTTTGAGCATACCTCTTTTCCTCATTAATCTAGTCTTCAATGCTTAAACCCACCTTATAGACTTGGGCAAAAGATTCCAAAGGCATATAATACATTTTGCTTCGGTACTGGGGTAAAGTGCCTTTGATGAACAACTTGATTTGTTCCTCTGAATCCGGCCTGTTCTTCATTTGAGAAAGCTTGGATCTCCATCTCATTAAATATTTTGCAAAGGAATCATCTGCTTTTTGAGCAGTGCATTCCAAGTCTCTTATGCCTACATCCATCTCAGCATTGAATGCATCTTTGAGGAATACAGCAAAAAGTTCATTCCAATCCCTTGTCTTCTTCTTATCCAGGTTATAATACCAAGTCTGTGCTGCACTAGTTAACGACAGTGGGAACATTTTGACAATTTCCTCCGGTGGGCTACTGCTAATTTCCATCAACGACTTGTATTACATCAAGTTAATTCTTGGATTGCCTATACCATTGTACAAAGAGAACTTTGGCATCTTATAAGCTACAGGTGTAGCTTTCTTCAAATTCAGGTCTTCGTTATCACTATTATCTAAAAACTCAGTAAGCCCTTTGACTTTCATAAAGGTCTTCATTCTTTCTAGCTGTTTATTCAACTTTTTGACTTCATCGGAGGTCTCTCTCTCACCCTTAAGTTCAGCTCTGGGATCCTTCATCTCAATCTGTTCTTTTATCTTTCTGATCATTGATTTCGTCTTGTTTCTGCCCCCGGTTTCAACTACCTCATCAGTTTCATTTTCATCCACAGGGACCATACCTTCGTCCAACAGCTGTTGGAATAGCTCAGGGTCTTGATGGTACAATTTAGAGTTGATATGGTACCTCATTGGTTTCTTCCCAGTGTCTTTTGAGACCAGATGTATTGACTGAGAAGGTTCAATGTTCATGTCTTTTAAAGCTGGGCAATCCCTTCCTGAACCCTGGTATTGATTTCGGCTTTCATCTCGGCTCTCATTTTTCTTATCGCAGCTTCGAAATCATTGGTCTCGGTAACCTTGCTGGAGTTTTCTTTAGCCATTTCGGGTGAACTGATATTGCAAGTACTGACACTAAGTGAACGAGATTCTCTGACCAGTTTGCCGTGGATTCTTTGTCACCCCGGTCTTCTTGGCTTTAGAAGAGCTATGGTGCTATATGGCTGCACATTGACACTTGTTAGCGAATGGTGCATGTATGCATGCATGGATGCATATTTACAGAAATTAAACGAACAGGATGAATGCAATTCTAATGCGTCGATTAGCTATCATGGGACATCGGTCCTTTCCCGCAGCTGTTTGGAGAACTTGAAAAGTTTTGTCTGAGTAGGTGAGTATAGTTTAACACAGTACATTTAAGATGTCTTTTGTCATTAACTAGCTATTTTAGTTTTCTAGTTAATTATTTTCTTTCTTTTACCTTTTATTTTTACCTTAAGCGCGATGTCACTTAAGCAGGGTTTCATCTTTCTTTTTTTTATTTTTGTTGTTGACTTTTTTTATTTGCTTATTTGCTCTACTCTCACTTTCTCACTTCAAAAGACATAAAAAATGTAACAGCTAAAATCTCTACTTCATTCACACCAACATAGTTTGGTTTACAATTGTTTTCCAAAACTCAATTATGTACAAGTTCATTACAGTCTACCGTGACGCTGAGCGTCGTGACTAGCTATACTTAAAATGAGTTGTCATTGAACTATCTTTTGGGCATGTTGTAAGCCTCTGAACTCCGACTATGAGCATTGATAGGCTTTGATATTGTGTCCAGGATCGGGCTATCCCGCCTGTCCTCGACAAAAGGTCTCAAGTAAAGCAACCAACTGGGGTTAGGGCCCATGGCGCATAATAGTAACCGACTCCTAAATGGCTGAAAAATAAAATCATGTTACGAGATGCATGACAAAATTATTTACAAAAATGGGAGAACGGGAGGTAGGAAATGCATGAAATCCACCCTTATATCGCCCACACACGAATTCGTTTGGTCAAAAATTGCGACACCTAACCCTAGGATTTTTGGTCTAATCTCGACAGTCATTAGGGGACTTTGAGATTGTTGTTTTTCTCTCGCATTTTGGATGATGATTCATAGCAACAACATATCCAATTGGAAAAAATCCTAAATGGAAGTTACTAGGGTCGACTATAAGTGGGCTTAGTCGGGTTTGACAAGTCTTGGGTTCCGTAAGCGAGGCTTTGGCTTTGGAGGCCTAACCTTTTATATACCCGAAGGTACGAGACTTACGGTTGGTAAGCATTACCGGTACTCCGACTGGTGTATCCGAATAAATTTGGAAGGCAACAAAACGGTCGCACTAATAACCTTACCATAAGGGTGATCATGGTAAAACGGAGATAAAAAATGATGAATTTATGCAATACAATCCTAAAACAGTTTATAAGGAAAGTAGTAAAACATACGACAAATGACTGAAATCGCCAGACGACTTTATTTTTTATTTTTTGAAATTTTAACTTAAAATTTGGAAAAGAAACAAACCATTTTTAGAGTTAACCCCTAATTACAGTCAAAAATCACAGTGATAAAAACCAGAGATTCAACTGTAAAATCCCCAGCAGAGTCGCCAAAAAACTGTTGTTGTTCGTTTTAGTTTATTACCAAAAAGCGGTGATAAAACATTTTTTGAATGCGCGTTGCCGAACTAGTCGGTCTTAAAAATAGTTTTAGAGTCGCCACCTGATTTCGGGACACCAATTTTAATTTTAAAGAAAAATGACTCTATTTTTAATTTTAAGGCATTAGTAAAGAGTTAGAGATCCGGGTAAGGGGGTAAGGTACGACGGTCTATGTTTCACTTAAATCGCCGCCCGACAAAACCGGCATCTGGGTTTGTTTAATTTCCAAAATTTAAGTTTATTTTAAAAGAAAAGTCGCGGCGTGATTAATTCTATCGATGTTCCTCATTGGCGTTTTTCGGTCAATTGTGAATACAAATTCAAATACAAAAACAATAAATTGCGAAAAATAAAAGTGCGAGAAAATAAATCATTCACATCTAAACCTAATTATTCTTTCTCCATTTAGTAGAAAATAATTACAAACCGGTCCTAAATAAATTACATTCTACCCTTTTAATCTCTAAAATAAATCCCGAACACCCCGAAATAAATGAATTTAAAACAATTAAAACAATCACGAAAAGTTACGAAAAAGTCCTTCGAATCATGGTATTTTACCAATTTAGTCCCTGGAACATATGAATTCTTAAAATAGCCCAATGATCATACAATTATTACCAAGTCATTCCTAGCATGCAAAACTATCAAGAAAGAACCATCAATTGTGCAAAATTACATTCAAGTCCCTACATCATGCCAAACTATACCAAGGTTATACCACATATATGTAATGTCATCAACAATGCAGAATAATCTCAAAACGGTCCCTGACTTTGATAAAACAGTCTCATAACAACCCATAAACAGTCTTGCAAACTAGGATAAGTGTCAACAATTCATGGTGAAACAACACTGGAAAAGGAAGGGAAAAACAGAATGGAGAAGCTCCTGGACCGCATCAAGTGAAAACAGAAATGGCACACATGCACAAACTGACTATTTGGTAGGAACAACACACATGCATAATCATATATATACTCTTCAACTTTAAATCACTAAATTAGTAAGCCAAGCATGATAACCATACATATTGGACAGTAAACAATAATATTACAAGGCACCATTATCCAGCAATTTGAATTAGACGAAAACTGTAACAATTGAACAATTTGCAAACAGAAGAATGGAGGCAGAAGCTCAATACGCTTGACTTACAGGAACAAATCTCTCAATTTTTTAATCTGATTCTCAAACATATTCATGCATTCTGAACAAAAATTAAAAAGGAATTGAAACAAAAATACCTCAAATAAGAGTTCTTTGATCCTTTGATTCAAGAATTCCTAATCGTTCAATACAGAACGTATGACTATTCTCAGTACACAAATGGCTTCCAGAATTATAAGGTAGAAAGAAATTAAATCTATCTAACCTGTTCACTCAACCTTAACCCCTAATCCCAAATTAGATTTAGAGATTGAAGTCAGAAATCAGAACCGAGAACCCCAGACCCAGAATCCCCAATTCACAAGAACAATATACCCTAACTTTTCCCTCAAATTACAAATTCCCGTCAACAATTGAAATCCTAATTTTGAAAACTAGCGCTTACAAATTAACTTTTTGGATTCTGGAACCCTAGATTTCGGAACCCCCCTTCGACGTCTCTCTTCTTGTCTTTATAGCCTCTAGGAAACGTGTTCTATCACCATTCTTTCAGTAGTCCAATTTGTTGCAGACTCTTCCTATTTCCTCTGGAGTCATCTTCAGTTTCCTTCTCTTTTGATACCTTTGTTTTCAATTCCTCCTAGGACTCTTCTTCTTTCTGCTTCGTTTCCAGCATCTTCACGCTTCTGTCTTTGTTTCGCGTCTCCATTGCCGCTCCTCTGTTCTCGCGTCTCATTCTTCTGTTTTCTTTTTTTTTTTTGTTTTAATGATGACCAAAACGACATCGTTTCAACCTGAAGCACCGTGTTTTGGTCTTTTATTTTTTGTCCTCGGATTTAATGAAACGACGTCGTTTTAGCATTAATAAAACGACGTCGTTTCGAACAAGCAGAGCGCCTCCCCCTTCCTTTCTATTTTATTTCCGTTTCGGCCCCTTGTTCTTTCCTCCTTCCTTCAATTATGTCCTTCCTTCCCTTTATTCCTTCAAATCCTCCTCTCTTCTTCCAATTTCTTTTCAATTACATCCATTTTCTTTTATTTTCTTTTATATTTCTCATTTTCTTCTTTTTTCTTTTTTCTAATTTCTCTTTTTTTTCCTCCGAAATTAAAATACAAATACAAATCACACAAAATCCTAATTACAAAATATTCATTCAAATTAAAAACTAAATTGAAAATTAATTCAATTCTTCTCTTTTTGATTTTTCCTTAGGGAAAAAATCGAGCATCAACAATGTCATATATAGATTCCATAATATACTGCTATTCTGTGATAAGTTCATTTAGGGCTGCATTTTATGTTTGCATGAGCAGATGGAGCTGTCCTAATCAATTATTAAATCTTCCATGAGAAACATTCATGTATGTTAGGTTGTTACTTAAGGGAAATATGAATAGTTGTAGGTATTGTTTATATGATCATACTGCATACATAAGTTGATGTGATATGAAGAAGTAATGGATGGTAGATTGTTTGAGATTAGAAAATTGAAAAATGTTTGAGATTGATTCAAAAATTAAATGCTTAAACGAGTATGTGAAGATGTGATGTGTGTTTTAAAATTATTGTAGCAAAATGATACATGATGTTTTGCTGTTTAAGATAGCTTGTTTGTAGCAGAAGATTAATTAAGAATGAAACAAGATGTATTAGTTAATTTTGTAATTTGACATTGTTGAAGGGCCGTTTTGTAATTTTTCTTGAAATTGTGAATTGTTTGATAAATGGTCATCTGTTTAGGGCTAATTTTCATGGCATGACATAAAATGAATCAAATCCAGAATTAAATAAAGTATAGGGTCAGTTCTATAATTTTTGAAAAGTTTGAGGGCCAAATTGAAATTTTGCATAATTAGTTCCAAATTGTCAATTTTGCATGCTTTATGTGTTATTTGGACTGTTTTAGCTGAAAATGTATGCTTAAGGGCTGTTTTAATAATTTTCCAATTTTTAGGGACTAAATCGTCATTTTCCAAAAATTAGGGTACATTTCCGTAATTTTGCATGTTTCTTTTAAATGCTTATTCAAATGTTTTTGTAATTATTTTCTCCGAAACGGAGAAAGAATAATTAGGTTAGATGTAATTGCTTTTTATTTCTACGCTTTAATTTTCCGCATTTTTATCGCTTTCAATGTTTGAATTTTGTTTTCGCAAATGACCGACTATCGCCATTTAGGAACATCGCTAGTTTAATTACGCAACGGCTTTTTAATCAAACTTAAATTTTGGAAAGAAAAACAAACCAAGAGGCCGGTTTTGCCGGGCGACGGTTTAAGTAAAACTTAAACCGTCGTACCTTACCCCCTTACCCAATCTCTAAAATTTTAACCAGTGCCTTTTCATAATTAAACGAAGTCACTTTTTCTTAAAAAAAAGATTTGGGGTTCTGAAATCGAGTGGCGACTCGAAAAATATTTTTTAAGACCGACTGGTTTCGGCAACGCGTAATTCAAAATGTTTTGTCTCGGATTTTTGGTAAAAATTCAAAATCACGCTGAAAACTGACGACAACACTCGGTAACTTGACTTATATGCAAACTAATATTATATGATATTTGAACTGTTTGGACCGGTACTGAAGCCCGGTCAATTGCAATTGTTGAATTATTGATATATGATGTTTTGGTTCCTGAGTCAGTACTGAAATTCGACCAGTTGATTTATTATGAATTGTTTATTAATATATATACTATTTTGACCGATACTGAAGACCAGTCATTGGATTATATGAAATATGATTATATGAGATATATGCTCTGTAAATGCATTTCCACAGGACATAAAAATGGCCATTGTGATCATCGTAGCCTGTGTTTGCAAATTTCACAAAAGAAACCTACGGTTTCTATATGATTTGACAGATGGACATACGGGTCATATATTATTACAGAGATGATCATCAAAGCTTTATAAGCTACAGGTTGATCTTCGGATCACTATATGAATATGAAATGATCGAAGAATCATACCAGCCTGTATGTTACTGGCCAGTTATGGATACTTTGTGAAATTCCTGGGGCAACACTTTGTCGGTGAATCACAACAAAAGCAAATGGAATAACATGCCAATATGCATCTTATGATATTGCTATGAACTAAAATGATGTTTATGACCTGGAATTATGTTGTTTTGCTTATTTATGATAAATTGAATTATATGTTTGCTTTAATTGCTTTGGTTTACACTTGTTGAGTATGCGACTCTATAAAAATCACAAATTGTGTTTTCAGGTCTGCGATCTGAGTGAAGTCTGATACTTCACCAGCTTATGCACAAGTCGATACAGCTGAAGCCTAGGCCTCTCTCCCTCCTACCACGTCATTTGTATATGCTACATATAGTTTTTGGTTATAGGGTTTGTTTGCTTAGCATAATGTTATATTTTGGCATGTAATTATGAATTGGTATATTCATTATGCTTAAGGGTAAATAATTTTGTATAACTTATTTTTGGTATATGTAAATTTTGATATGTAAGTTGTTAAGTTTGATGTGAGTTGATTATTGTTGATGATTGTTATGCTTAGGGTTTAACATAACTAAAATGAATTAATATGTTAAAAAAATGGCATGTTTTGTGGCGTATAGATATAGGTTTGGTTGTTACATTTGTTGGTATCAAAGCTGATCTACAGCCCCACAGGGCCTAGTTGTTTGCATAATCTATGAATTCATTCATACACATTGTTTTGACATATGACATATATATATATAGGATCATGGAGCAAATTCATGAGTCTCAGAGGGGAGAGGGTTCAGCTGGCCTTGCATTGTCAGTAGAAGGTTCCTTTGAACCTCATGAATTTACCCCAGATAACATGCTTGCCGAAAGAAAGAGGAATTTCAAGGAAGTCAAAGAGTTAGATGCAGTGGACTTCTTCGGTACTACAGATCCGGCTGAAGCTGAGGCTTGGCTAAAGCGGACAGAACGGGTATTCTTTATGATGGGGAGTACTCCAAAGGAGAAGTTTGATTACATCATATCACTTCTCCAAGGCGATGCCTATGATTGGTGGGAGACAGTCCCAAATTCTTAAGCCGGACCAATGGTTTTGACTTGGGAGGACTTCTTGTATGAGTTCAAAGACAAGTACACGTCAGAGGTGTACCGGGACCAGAAATAGAGAGAATTCTTTAATCTCTCTCAGGGGGACATGACAGTGGCAGATTATGAGATTAGGTTTACTCAATTGTCGCACTATGCCAGCTCTTTGGTAACGTCTGAGGAGGACAAATGCAGCCGTTTTGAGGAAGGGCTGAGATAGGACATCTGGGCTTAGATCACACTTGGTGATCTAAGGAGCTTTATAGATTTGCGTACTGCAGCTATCCGGGCTGAGAGGCTACAGAGGAAAAGGCCTCCATTTGTTCCACGACCGAAGAGAGAGGGGGCAGTATAGTCAGAGGACGCGGGTAGTTCCCAAAAGCGTCCACAACAGAGATCATTTGCTCCTTTTGGTTTTCGAGGCAGAGCACAAGGGTATTCGGGTGGATCACAGACTGGGTTTTAGAGGGGTAACCCTTCATTTCAGAGTAGTTCATGCAGAGGCCAGAGTCAGGCTCAGTCGCAACCACAGTGTGCTCATTACGGTAGACACCATTGGGGTGAATGTCAACGCTACACCGGTGTGTGTTATATGTGTGGCAAGCAGGGACATTTCTTGAATGAATGTCCCAGGAGGAGATATCTGAGTCAAGCACTGTCTGAGACTTCGGTGGACATCACCCGTGCTAGAGGGGTCAAGTTGAGTTTTGGCAGAGGTAGAGGACAGTCCACCCAGGCTGGAGGTGGTATAGGCAGAGGCAGTGTTCAGCAAAATACTTCACAGGCTTCGGCTTAGGCTTGGGATTATGCTTTGAACTACGACGAGGCTTTGGCTGCTCCAGAAGTGATTGCTAGTAAAATTTCTTTTAACAACTCTGATACTTTTACTTTTGCATTGATAGATCCTGGTTCTTCACATTCATTTATATCATCTCATATGGCATCCCAAACACCTAAAGAGCATAAACAGTCAACATATAACCTTTCAGTACATACACCTTTGGGGGAAATTGTGAGAGTGAGATAGGTATACCCAAATTGTGAGATTATTATTAGGGAACAGGTACTACCAGCAAATTTGATATTGCTACCCTTCCACGACTTTAACATTATTCTGGGTATGGATTGGTTAGCACGACATAGGGCTAAGGTTGATTGCTATGCTAAGAGGTTATTTTTGAGCCACTAGGACAAACACGGGTTATTTTTTGTGGCGAAAGGCTGGTGGTATTGGGTTGTTTGATATCAGCAATTACAGCTTTCAGTTTGATTTAAAGGGGCTGTGAGGCATACTTGGCGCACGTCATCGACACTTGGGAAAGGAACAGTAAGGTCGAAGATATTACAGTTGTGACACCCCAAACCTTAACCTACGTCATTTCGATGTCATCACATGCATTTTAATTAAAAAGCATTATAGTTTGATATCATATATGACATGAACATGATTTGGAAATGGTAATATATGAATTAGAAATGTTAAACAAAATATGTTTTAAGTTCGTTTATCGTCGAAAGACATAAAAGGGGCCAATTAGGGTTTTTGGCTCGCGCGACCGATAAATATCGGAAACGCGTAATATTTTAAAGTAAATGATTTGGATATGTTTTGAATATGATAATATATGATTTGAACAAGAGAAACAAGTTATGTTATAGGCTCGTTTGCCGTCGAAAGATACAAACGAACTGAGTAGGATTTTCGGACCCGTGCGATCGGAAAATATCGAAATCGCGTCAAAAATGAGTCAAATGATTTTGATATTTTGATATATGATTATTAACATGTTTTAAAGAGTTTTGGAACCCTAATTGTGCGAAAAAATCGTACGATTTTGATTCCGTAAAAATCGTCGAGCTTCGGACTCGGTTTAGGGCACCGACCGAATGACGACTCATTTTCGGATTCCGATTTTTACGAAACTTCAGACACGTGTTCTACATATTATTTTGACACCAAAATGTATTTGAAATAGGTGCTGGAGTGAAATTATAGGCTGGATTTAAGGTTGGAATGATTGAATGAAAGAAAGAAGGAAACTTAAGATTAAAGAAAGGTTTTTAAGGTAAATTTGGATAGAATTTTACACTTTTTAACATGAGCTACTGGAGTCTCTTGCTGGGACGTTTAACATGAGCTGGAGTGGTGGAATGGTGGCTGGAACAAAAGGAAAATAAGTGTGATACGTTGGGAAAGAGAGGAAGAAGAGAAAAGAGAGAAAAGGAAAGAGAAAGGAAGAAAAAGAAAGAGAAAAGAGGGAAAT
>CANUEY010094437.1:0-13753 GCA_948099555.1 Croton setiger
AGACCTATTTCTCATAAAGCTCAAAGTAATGGGACTGGTATTCTCCCTTTGCATGGGGCATCAATAACTTTACCCGGTGCGTAGGCACGTTCCAGAGAGAGCCAAACATCACGGGATGTTCGGCCTTGAACGTGTTGGAAAGAGGATTCAGAGATGCTGGAGACAATAAGCATGCGAACATGCGCATCATTGACAATCCACGGAGCATAGCTCGGATTGTCGGTTGTGGTTGTACTGGTTGTTACTTGTTGTGGTGGACATGGTATAGTGCCATCAACATAACCAATTAGATTATGAGAGATCAAAAATGGTTCAACCATGGATCGGCAATATCCATAGTTAGTGGGTTTAAGGTAAAGGCAAACTTGTGGGAGAAGTGGGTAGTCTTTTCTTGATTTGTGAAGGAGGTTATGGCAGCCATAGTTATTGGATAGGGCTAAGATGTATGTAAGACTGTTTCAGTTTTTACTTTGGTGCCGGAAGTCACGTCAACATGGTAGGGTTGGTTTGGTTTGGTGGCGGCAGTAGGGTTGTTGCTGGCCACAGTTGGTGACGGCTGCAATAGGGTTTAGAAGCTGAAGTTTTAAGGAGTTTTGATTTGGCTCTAATACCAAGTCAAAACATATAATTGTATTTCTATGTATATATTAGATGAAAGGTTTACAATTCTATATATATAGGACATGATACAAATAAATAAGGAAATAGAATCACAGCCTAAAACGGAAATATAATCACAGCCTAATAAGTAAATAGAATCACAGCCTAATAAGGAAATATAATCACAGCTGTATATGTTCTAACAATGAGCATGTAGAATTCCAAGTAACCAAACAACATGCACTTCAGCAAGTTCATCAACACTCATCTGCTCACTCTAGCAATATTGTTGCTTTTTTCACCAAGTCCACTAGTGAAACCTAGGTACTTGATTCCGGTGCTTCTGATCTCTCTAGGAATGGAACTCTTTTTGCTAAATTTATTCCTACTCTAAACTCCTCAATCACAGATTGAAATTAAAAAGGTATTGGGGAAGTACAACCTATTCCATCAATGACTTCAACATCAGTTTTATTTACAATGATTGCCCATTTAATTTACTTTTCGTTAGCAAAATCACCACACAGCTTAATTGCATTATATCTTTTATAGGCGATCATGTCTTTGTACAGGATTAGCGCACGAGGAAGATGATTGGAGTCGGATATGAATGACAAGGTTGTATTACCCCTCACATCAGCAAAAGCCAATATTGTTTGGCACTTCTACCACTTTTGTCTGGCTTTTTTCACAATCGCTTTTGCAATCCTCGTCTCCTTAAACATAAAAATTTAGTTCCTAGTTTATCTCCCTCAATTTGTTAGAATGCAACTCTTGTCCACTTAGGAAACAAACTCGTGTCTCCTTTCCTAACAGTCTTAATGATAAAGCCTCATATATGTTTGATATCATTTCATTTGAACATTTGGAGTCCTAGAAGTGGTCATAAGGAAACCAAAGAATAAAATCAAATTCAATTGTACAAATTCTAAATCTAATTGAGGTTCAATACCTAAAAAATTAATTGACAAAAGAATTAGTAGTATCCATGCCTAACACCATCTTGAAGACAAAGAATCTCAGTGATCAATAATCTTATGAAGATAGTCTTTGTCTTGCTAACCAAATCCAAACATACTTACACATGGGCCAAGTAGAAGAGTACTTTTCAGAAGCTTATGGCTCAAGACTATTATATACATATACATATAACAAACGCCAATAGCTTATCCTTCAGATTATCATTCAAACATCAAAATCTCATTATTATTATGCATAACTCACTATGATAGACAAAAAAGAAAAAACTAGATACAGTATTGACCCCAAACAGCCTATACCAGTAAAATATTAGCCTAGACAAAAATATAGTTCACATTTATATATCAATCTATTCAAGAAGTATTTCTAATTAACGAATTATAGAAGAATTCTCATTTAAATACCTGTGGTCATCCAAATCTTGAAAACTTGAAGTATCTTGAAGGTTGAATCGAGGGTAGAATTTCCTTGAATCTTCAGGATCTCGAATTAGAACTATGTTCTGCAAACATAATTACATAGATCAAAAGCTTAATAGGGAGATAAGTTTAGGAAGCCAAATTTCAATAAAGAACTTAAGGATCCAGTTCAACAAATATCTCATATTACAATATTATATAAAATGAACTTTTTTTTTTACACTATGCTACCTTCAAAAGATCGAAGAGAGAATTTCTAATTTTGTCTTCACTCTCCAACAACAAGGACTTCTCTGAAAAGATCTTCAACTTAGAAGCAATTTTTTTCTCTGTATTGCAGTCCTCTTTGAACTAAAATATATCAAGGGAAAATTAAGTCAGACTACTATCAAATATTTTCATGCAAAAAATTACAACACTTACAATAACACAAACAAGAGAAAGGAAATGCAAATTCAGCTAAGGAAATTAAAAAAAAAAAACAAAAGAAACTTTCAATGGATACTAAAATGTGACGTTCAATAAAAGGACGTGAAAGTGTCACCCTTAACTGATTTAATGGCAAATCATTTGGTTGAGACCTTTACCAGTGTGGGCATTGCTGGTTTGCCCGACATTACACAACAACATTAATGGAATATAGATGTTAAATAATGCACTTACTCTTGCATGATGTCTTGGTGATATTAAAAGAACCATTCCAAGATTTATCACTTCCTTAAATCAAAGGATGATGATAACTGAAAAGTTACAAGAAGATGAAGTATTATTGCGAGGGTTCACTATAAATGGTTTACTCACCTTGACATCAAACTTGCTCCATATTTTAATGTAATATGACAATCTTGTTGCTTGGTAACTAAAGAAATTGATGAAAATTGTCTGCTCCTTAGGTTGATTTTGAAACAACCAAATTTCAAGTTCTCTTCCCTACCAATTTTCAATAAATGACTTGCCTTGCCACCATAAAGTACTAGCAAACCCATCTTAAATGGCTAATGGCCAGACCAAGCTGGACTATCAGTGCCTTCAGGTGGGCCAGGTAGCAGCCAGCCATTGGTCAGCCTGACTTGAATTTTTCCTTCTCTTTCTTAATCCTTTCTTTTCTCAAAAATTAATATTAAATCAAATATGTGCAAAAACTTGCACAAAATTATTCATATCCTTTATTTTGGTATGCTTACTTTCCACATTGTTGAACAGTAAGAGATAAAGTAAAATTCTGTATATCTATTTTCTTATTGATGCATCACATATATGTATACACATAACTAACACCTAACTACCAACTACTAACTGCTATAATAAATATGTACACAGCTAACTCTAACACTTTCCCTCAAGTTGGAGAATATATGTTGAGCATGCCCAACATGTAATAAAAGAATAAAAGTAGCTAACCAGAGACCCATGTAGAGCTTTTGTCAAGATGTCACCAAGTTGTTCTCTTATCCTAACCTATTCCGTAGAGATGATTCCTTGTTCGAATAAAGTGGCAATCAATCTCAATATGTTTAGTTCGTTCATGAAACACCGAGTTAGATGTGATATGAAGAGCAACCTTGTTATCACACAACTTTGTTGAGGATGACTTGAAACCAATTTCCTCTAAGAGTTGACGTATCCAAATAGCTTCACATGTAGACTGTGCCATAGCATAGTATTTGGATTCAACACTGGAGCGGGATACCACACTTTGCTTCTTGCTCTTCCAAGATACTAGGTTTCCTCCCACAAAAACACAATATCCTGTAGTTGACCTCCCTATCAACCTTTGAACCTGCCCAATTAGCATCAGAAAAACACTCAATGTCCAAATGACCATGATTGCTATAGAGAAAGCCTTGTCCTGGAGCACTCTTCAAGTAACACAAAATCTGCCCCAAAGTTTCCCAATGTGTAATAGTTGGAGCAGACATGAACTAGCTCAAGTCACTAAGTAAGCAATATCAGGTCGTGTCACTATAAAATAGTTCAATTTGCCAATCAACCACCAATACTTCTCTGGTTCAAAAAACAATTCACCATCAGTTGTTAGTTGCACATAAGGTGTCATTGGAGCACTACACGGTTTAACACCTAATTTTCCAGTATCCTTTAGAAAAGGATATATTTCCTTATATACCTTGCTTATATCTAGATACTTCATTGCCCAGAAAATATCTTAAGAGACCCAAATCCTTTGTTTGGAATTGGAATGAAGAAATAGTTTAAGTGATGAAATACCATCCAAGTCATTCACTGTAATGACGATATCATCAACATAAACTACCAGCAAAATAACTCCAGCACTAGACTTCTTGAAAAACACTGGATCATCAAAAACACTCTGTCATGCCAAAAGTTTGTACTACTTCACAAACCTCCCAAACCAAGTTCAAAGACTCTGTTAAACCATAAAGAGATTTGCGAAGCCTACATACTTCATCCTTCTCCCCCTGAGCAACAAAGCCAGGCGGTTGCTCAAATAGACCCCTTCTTGAAGGTCACCATGGAGAAAATCTTTCTTAACATCAAGCTGATGCAAAGGCCAACCATGATGAGCTGTTAATGAGATAAACAAACAAACAGAAGATAATTTTGCCACAGGAGAGAAAGGATCAGAATAATCAATGCCATAGACTTGAGCATAACCCTTAACAACTAAACGAGCCTTAAGCCGAGCCACAGAACCATCAAGGTTAACTTTAACTGAGAAACTCATTTACACCCAATAGCCTTCTTCCCTGTAGGAAGAGGCACAATATCCCAAGTACCATTTGCATCCAAGGCGATCATTTCATCGACCATTGCTGCTTGCCAACCAAGATGAGATAAAGCTTGCGCAACAGTTTCGGGGATAGACACTAAATCTAGATTACTCACAAAACACCGAAACAAGGAAGACAAATGACCATAACTCACAAAAGAAGAAATGGGATGAGTACATAAACGTTTACCTTTTCTAATAGCAATAGGAAGGTCAAGATCAGACTGTAAAGGGATTTGCCGGAACTTCTGAAAAGGCGACAGGTGGAGGATGTGAGTCAATAGCAGCCAATCTTTTAGAGTACACCTAGTCAAAATGAGGATGAGAGGATGGTGGTGCAGGAATAGGAGTGTGGGTGGACTCGGGAACAAGTGCCTGTTCGATATAGGTGGACTCTGGAATGAGAGCCGGTTTAGTGTGGGTGGACTCTGGAATAGGAGTTAGTTCAGTATTTAGGTGGACTCCGCAGTAGGTGTAGGGTCAGTAGTAGAATCAAGACTCCTATGAACAACATAAACTAAAAGATCATCTTCCTCCCCCTTACCTGCATATGTAGCTGGTGAGAGAAAAAATAGAGTTTTCTCAAAGAAAGTAACATCTACAGAAATAAGATAGCGGTTTAATTAAGGAGAAAAACATTGGTAACCCTTTTGTTCACGTAAATACCTAAGAAAGACACGCCGAAGAGATTTGGGATCCAATTTGGTAACATATGGACAAACATCACATGCAAAACAAGTGCACTTGTAGATACAAAGATTAATAGGAAACAAAGCTTTGGAGGGAAACAAGACACTGTACGGAGTTGCACCCTTTAGAACAACAGAAGGCATTCGGTTGATCAAAAAATAAGCGGTAGAAATGGCATCAACCCAAAAATGTTTAGGTACCTTCATTTAAAAAGGAGTGCCCGAGAAACCTCAAGAAGATGTCTATTTTTTCTTTCGCTGACCCCATTTTGAGAGGGTGTATCAACACAAGAGGTTTGATGGAGAATGCTGTTTTGAGACATGTATAAAATGAACTATACAAGTATTCTTTTGCATTATCACTTTGCAAGATATGAATAGTCCTATTAAATTTAGTTTTAATTTCAGCACAAAACGAACAAAAAATAAAAGCAGCTCAATGATTTTTCATTAAGAATAACCAAGTACACCGAGAATGATCATCCACAAAAGTAACAAGATATCTAAAACCCGATTGGGAAGTGACAGGACAAGGACCCCAAATATCAGAATGTACTACCTCAAAAGGAAACACAACCCATTTATTCACTCAAGGGACTAAATGCGAATGGTGATGTTTTGCAAACGAACATGACTCAGAATCTAAACTAGACAAAGACTGAAATTGTGGATACAACATTTTTAAGGAAGACAACGAAGTGTGACCAAGGCGACAATTAACTTCTTTAGGAGAAAGGGAACCATCCCAGTGAAATGGAAATTTGATCATCAAGAAGATAAAGGTCATTTGGCTTGCGTCCTCTACCAATTATCCTCCTTGTCAAAAGATCTTGAAACACAACATTGAGAGGGAAAAATGTGAAACAATTTAATGTTTTAGTGATGGTGCTAACCGATAAAAGATTAGACGAGAACTTGGGTAAACACATAACTTTGGACAAAGGAAGAGATGGAATCGGATTAGCAGTACCAATCCCAATAACACAAGTTTAGACCCATCAGGTAAAGTAACATGACGACGAAAACAAGGTTCTTTTAACAAAGATAAGAGACTCGGGTTACCTGTCATGTGGTCTATGCAACCGGAATCAATGACCCAACTAGACGAAGCAGACATAAGACATGTGTTAGATATACCTGAGTCGGAAACCGCAGCGATAGAAGAATTAGCAGACTTAGACAAATGGTGTTCACAACATTCAGCATGTTCAGCAGCAGATACTGTTACAAAATTATCCAAAGAAATGTCCACAAAATTCTGACAGGCTAATTTCGAGAAACAATGAATTTGCCGTTGAAAGAGAGCAGCCAAACTAATTGTTGCTATGCCGAAGCACGGAAGCCAAACAGCCAAACAAAGCAGACTGAATAGTGTTGCAGAACCCAAAATAACGTCTTCCAACAAAC
Source organism: Croton setiger (assembly GCA_948099555.1). Taxonomy (NCBI): domain Eukaryota; kingdom Viridiplantae; phylum Streptophyta; class Magnoliopsida; order Malpighiales; family Euphorbiaceae; genus Croton; species Croton setiger. The sequence goes on from CANUEY010094437.1 coordinate 6,846, forward strand.
TGCAAAACAAATGCACACCCACTAACCAAAACAAGGAAGAACAGCAGCTCCTCACACCAAAAACAAGGAAAACAGAGCCCGAAAAATGAGGTAAATGCTCTGGAAAACAACTGTGATAGCAGCTCTAGGCAATAACAGCTCCAAAAACACTCAAAGCAAACCGCAAACAGCTCAAAGTTACCCAAAAATATCACAAAATCTCATCAAAGCAGAAACCAAAAGAAGATAACTTGAGCACTGTGCAGAATTGAAAACTTGCCAGAATACCTAAACTAACCACAGTGTTGGACTGCAGATACCACCACGACTCCGGAATTGGAAATCTGATCGCTGGAAATAGCCGCACGCGCCGGCGTGTGAAACTGCTGAAAAAGCTTCAGTCAGTGCTTGAGCACCACTTGCCAGGAGGATGGTAACGGCCGATCGGAGGCCTGCGCTCCTTCCTAGGGTAGCGGTGAGAACCAGAAATGGCCCTAAGTAGATGACCTAGGCCAAAAACCAAGCTGCCCAGAAGCAAAACCAGCTTCTGCTCCCTCTTAGATTTCACAGCCTCTCACCAGAGAAGCTTAAAGACAGAATTTCAGCATAACTTACAATGTAGGCTCTGATACCATGTTGAACAGTAAGAGATAAAGTAAAATTCTGTATATATATTTTCTTATTGATGCATCACATATATACACACACACACACCCACATATTTAACACCTAACTACAATACTACTAACTGCAGTAATAAATATGTACACAGCTAACTCTAAAACACATAAATTACATATAGTTAAGATAAAATATTAACCATTTTTAATGATTACAATAAATATTTGAAAATTTTTGAAATTCTAGAAATACTAAAATACATTATACTACCTCTATCTCACAAAGTCACATTTGCACATTCCTTGTACAACAAAAATGGTCACATTTGTGAATATCAAGAATAATAAAATTATTGTTTCTAACTTTTATTCTGATTCTTCAAAAAAAAAAAATTATTCTGATAATTAAGGAAAATGGTAGAATAGGGATACAAACAACGTAAGGGTGATGCAGTCAATAACATATAATTTACTATAAAGAAAAATAATTATTTTCTTAATCGATAGGAAAAGTACAAATGTGGCACTCTTTGTGGGAGGAAGGTAATAACATAATAACTGATACTTTGTGAATTGCACTTAATTTACACAAATAACTTTTGAAATTGAAATTTAAGTGCATTACACTATCAGTTGTAACATACAATTTAAAAGAAAACTCAAGAGTATGAAAGCAATAGCCTGCAACATATTGGACCAGAGTGTCCAACAACAACAAGCCTTAGTCCAAAAAAATTGGGATCGGCTATATGGATCCTTTAGTTGTTATCCACTAAAATATAAACATAAAATATCACATTTCAGGACCGGGGCATGAGGAGGTCTACGTAGAACATGCATGGCCAACTTCCACCAACTTCTACCATCTATGTCTTTCCTTCTCTAACCTTATCACCAACTTCCACTAAATTAACTTTGTACCCAATAGGTTCATTCCTATCCAACCTTGTATGGCCACACATTCATCTCAACAAGCACATTTCTGTCACATTCATCTTATGGATATGTTGCCTTGTTGTGCCCAACATTCACTCCTATATAGCATCGTTGATCTTATAATTGTCCTATAGAATTTACCATTCACCTTGATAGGTATTTTCTTGTCAAATAGGACAATTATAGCACTCTTCTACTTCATCCATCCTACATGGATTCTATTGTTCATATCCTCATCTACAGGACCATTGTTTTGAATTATCAAGCCTATATATCTAAATTGAGTGATTCTAAGAACCGATATCCCATCCATCCTAAATCTCTGTCTCACTTTTTCCTTGAATCAAACTCAAGGTGAATTTATTCCATTTTACTTTTGCTTAACTTTAAACCCTTGTCTTCAAATGTTCTCCTCCACACTTCCAGCATACAATCACTGGTTTTATCTAACAACACAATATCGCCCACAAAGAACATGCACGAGAGACATCTTCTGGTAGATTCCCAGTTAAATCATCCATAACTGGTGAAAACAAGTATGGACTTAGGGTAGATCCTTAATGCAGTCCTAGGGTGATGGGGAATGCCTTTCTATCCCCACTCAGTGTTTTAACACTAGTAGGTGTATTCTCATACATGTCCCGAATTGTGTTTATATACTTGACAAAGACTCCCTTCTTCCAAAAAAAAAAAAAAAAACCCACCATAAGACTTCTCTTGGTACTTTTATCATAAGACTTCTCTTGGTACTTCCGTCATATGCCTTCTCTAAATCAATAATATGGAGATCATTCTTCTTTTCACAATAAACTTCCAATAGGAAAAGGCTTCCATTGTAGATCTTACTGCCATAAAACAAAATTGGTTCTCTAACACTCTAGCTATACCTTCTATGTTTTATTATTCTTTCCCATGGTTTCATCATATGGCTCATAAACTTAATACTCTAATAGTTTGTACAACTCTATATATCTCCTTTCCTCTTATATATTGGACCTAAGTGTCCATCCAAAAATATTATTATTATTATTTTTACTTATGAATCCAGAAAACCAAATAAGTGAAGGAAGACTAGATGAAAATGAATAAAATTCAACATCAAAAGTTAACTACCAAAGTGCTAATATAGGTTCTCACCTCATACCAACCCTTCTTGTGTTCATTCAGAAAATTTGAGGCAATAAAGGTCCATGAAAGTCCAAAGGTTTCCTAAAACAGAAAGAAAAATATGGACAAGAGAAGCATAAGTTCATACACATAATTAACTTTAGATGAAATTAAGTTGATATTATTTAGAGGAAGCCAGAATACAACAGATAGTGAAGCCTCAGAACCTGCAGATGTTCCAGTCGTATGTATGGGCGGCTCAGCCGATCGAAATCCCATATTCTGTCTCTTTCAAGTTCTTCCTGAAATAGAAATTTCACTTTCACCAATAGCAGAAGAACAAAAGAAGCTTCGTTCTTGTAGGGTTGGTAATAGTATTACTATACTATCCCCAGCACCAAGCTATTGTGCATCTGTATTGTCTGCCACTTACTCTATGAAGTAGTACAAGAAGAATACCACAATACCTGGCTTAGAGGAATAGATGGCCTAAATTTTCCAAGCAGACCCGTCAAACAATGGTCTGGAAGTTCCCAGATCCTAAAGAAACCCAATATATGATCAATCCTATATGCTGTAAAGTATTTGGCCATCTGTTGTAAGATCAACAAAATTATCCCTCAGCAAATAAAAAGAATGAGAATTTAAATCAAACAGCTACTATTTCAAAATAAAAAAAAAAAAATTACAAGACCACAACAAACCTGTGTTAAACGAGCACGCCACCAAGCATAATTATCTTTTGACATTTCCTCCCAGTTATAGGTGGGGAAGCCCCAATTCTGTCCATCTTTGGAAAAGTAATCTGGAGGTGCTCCAGTGGATGTGTTCATGCGAAATAGATTTGGATAGACCCAAGTATCAACACTGTTTCTGTCAACACCAATAGGCAGATCTCCTTTCAACACCACTCCCTTTTTTCTTGCGTATTCTGCAGCTTCTGACAACTGTATATTCAGTTTTTCTAAGAGTCAGCGAAAATCTCAGTTCATAATGATGCCTAATACTATATATGATAAGAGAAAATCAAAGGCAAAATTCAACTTACTTGCAAATGTAAATGGTACTGGATGTAATAATGGAAGCAGATAATGTCATAGTGCAAACTGTCTTTTGAGACAAGTTTCTCAAGCTGCAAAAAATAAATGCTGCCTCAGAGCTTAAAGAGTATTATATTATGAAATATTAAAATGGATTTCTTATTTTTCCAACTCCAGCTGATTAAGACTAAAGCTCAAGCAAGTTGAATAGTTCACCATGTTAACCATAAAGAATTATATAAATGAGAACAATTAATTAATGACAATGAACCTCATATTAGTTGATGACAACCAAAAAGCTAATTACCCTCTCATTGGAGTAATAAGAAAAACGACCCCACTGACTGTGATCTGACGTTTCAAAGAAGTCTCGCAAAAAGCAGAAGGCTGCATAGGGTTTTAGCCAACCCTTTCATTGTGAACAACACAGGTCAGAAGAAAAAGTTTAGTCCAAATTGGTACAGAGAAAAAGATAAACAAAATATAAATAAATAGAGTGAAGGAATTAATTTTTTCTTTTGACATTGTTTGACATAAAACATCATCATAGACAGAAGAAACAAAATTCCTCAAGACCTCATTCTCTAAGAAATATTGCTGAAAGGAACTGGACTTAAGTATCAAATCCTTCTCACGAGCAAAAACTTTCTTGGCAATTGAAAGTTTAGCAGCCATAGTAGCCTCGTAATCAACATCCTGCACAGATTACAAATTTTGATATGCTATTATAATATTAACAGAAGATAAAGACATCTCTATTTAATTCACAGAGAAATAAATCTATACAAAAGATATGGTAAACTAAATAGGAATTGCAAATATTGTACTCCTAAACAATCTCCAAAGATTAAGATATGTATTTATTATTATCTATTTAAATTAACATAATACAAGGAAAAGAGCATCCAACTAATACATTCCTAAGTAGAGGTTGCCAAACAATTTTGAGTAACGATTCATTCTCTACAATTTTAAATGGCAGCAGAAGCAAAAGAAGATAGATTCCATAAGATCTTTGGCTTATTCATTGCACAAACATCATTAAAATAAAAGAAAATTCATTATTTACACAAGAGCCTCTAGTTATACATAGTGTTATATATCAGATTTCATATACATGATCTCTATATAACAAGAAATAATTACCATACAGTAAAGGGTTTAAATGAAGCACATATGCATTCATAATATAACTTCCACTGAGCAAAATTTGTAGACTGCTATCACCAGCTTATCAGTAACCTTCATTAATAAATCACAACAAACTTGACACTTCAATTCCAACTTAGTTGATTTGCATGTTCCTCAAAAGATTCTATGATTAGCGTGCTCAAACACATTGAGCACTTTCCATTACTACCATATACACTCTTCCCAACGAGTAAACAACATTTCCAATCTTATTCCATTAGACAGCAAAACTTTTTACCAGATAGGGGAAAAAAAAAGATGAATAGTTTTTTCATAAAAGAAAAAGCATGCAAACTAAGGTTTTTATTTAGTTTTCCTCTCAAATATTTGTAACAGCACAATTTGAAAAAAAAGAATAACAAACAAAAACGAACAGCTCTACTTGGTATATAATCCATTACAGAAGCTTGCAGTATAAAATATTCCTTCTGACCACAAATTAACATTTTAGTACTTCTTTCAAGGATGCTTCAAGAATAGTCTGCATTCTTTTTTACGTTAAAAGTTAACAAGTTATTTTGTGAAATGTATCCTCCCAATTTGAACTCAGAAAGGTTATTCTGCCAAAAATTCCTTCCAAAGGACTCTAAGATTTTATGTTTCTTACTTAATAAATTAATCAGGTTAAATCTGTAAACTTGATAACCATACTTCTTTCACAAGTTTTTTCATATTCTCAAGTCAAAAGTAATATGCATTAACAAATGAAGGGATCATAAATTTGTGAATCTCAAGCTTTGGGTAAATGGACTTATGGATCAATCTATTACTACAATTGGCTTAAAAGAGGTTAAAAGTTTTTAGTTCCCTGTATGAATAGGAGGACCTAAGAAGCAGTTGTATGGAGGATTAATATCTGGACATAAGCCAAGAGGCATATCTTCCGCTATTCCACTTGGTCGCATGAAACAGGCATGCATCCTGGCTCCCAACTAAATCTCTTTTATTGGGTAAGTTATAGTTAGCCTACCCAATTCCATGCTCAAGGGACAGATTTATGGGCTAATCCTGAGATCCAAAAATATCTAATTTTCAAAAGCATCAGCCTGCCTAACACATGATTCTTTTCAAAAATTGATTCCGATAGCTAGGCCCATAAGGAGATCAGGAAAATTGTGCCTCCCCATTTTATAACTCAAACAAAGGACAGTTGGAAAAAATAATAGCTAGCACTAGCAAGTGAAATAATCTAATTTCTTTAATCCTTATTTTGTAACATAACATGGCAGTAATGACAGTGTTATGGAAACTCAAGACAGAGAGTTTTTAGGATAATAACATAGAGATTTTAAGAGTTTCCTAGTTTGTTTCTAGTGCTCTGTATATATATATGTATGTATGTATATTGAGATTGTAGAATGTGAATAAAGTAATTAACTTCTCTGCATATTTTTCAACAGACAAAAAACATTTATGCGCCCCTAGCTTTATGAACAAAGTGAGTCAAGGTAAAAGGATTTTGCTAAACAAGAAATTAGGAAGCGTAATTCATCCCATTAGTAAGGCAGAAATTGCCATAGAAGGCACAAGGATGATGACATCAAATACATAGAGAAATGGTTAGAAGTGCCAAAGAAGGAAGCAATTGTGAAACCTGTGCTTCTGAAACAAGCAAAGAAGGAGAATCACATTAAGAGTATGTCAATTTAAAATATTTGACATCTAGCAAGGATATATATATAATATTAGAGTTCTCAAAATTAGAATTTGCAACAATCTATAACAATTTGCTCCTCTTGTAAAGCTTATTTACAACATCAATAATCATTCTACTGTGAATTTTCTTCCATTTTCACTATTTTTGACATCAGGAATACATAAATCAGAAACATCTTAAATAAGGGGCTACCTTTCGATCCAATTGCTCTTTTGCTTCCTGAATTTCTTTCTGCAGGTAAGAAAAATTAACAGAAGTTAGTTTTCTACAACAATGATTAATCAGGAAAGTAAACTTCAAGACACGAAGCAGTGCATGGGGGGGGGGGGGGGGGGGGGGGGGGGGGGGGGGGGGGGGGGGGGGGGGGGGGGGGGGGGG